>JARACY010001903.1:0-50011 GCA_029255725.1 Scrobipalpa atriplicella
ATCGTTGTAAATCCTTAATGGCTACTCGAAACGAAAAATGGTGTTAGAAACCTCAAACTAATTTTGAAATACCTATTCAACGACACCCCACTCAATATAGTTTGCCAATTTTTTTTTTTTTTTTTTACAAAATGGCGTCTGTTTGTCACCATATTAAATGTTGATCAAAATCATGTCTTCAGTGACACTCGCATGGTTAAGACGAATCGATTGACGTATGAATCATTAAAATCGGCCCACGCGTTTGGTCTCTAGAGTGGCGCAAAGGAACAAACATACACACATACATACATACATACATACATACATACATACATAGGCTGATAAACACATTACCCTCCTTTGCGTAGCGCAGTCGGGTAAAAAGAATGTTGGTTTATTTTTTTATTTTTTAAATAACATTTTTTAATGACAATATAGAAACTTCTCGATAGAAGAAGAAGAATGACAATATAGAAACCACTTAATTCGATTATAGACAAAGGTCCTCGAATGACAGGTAGGTACGCGTAGCTTACTAACGTAGTATCAGTTTTACACAAGAAATACTGCGGTAAAGCGGTAATACAATTTAGGGGTGCTCTGCTTTTATAGCCTTAATGAGGTCTAATTGCCTCAAAGAGGTATCAGATTTCACGCTACGCTGATAAACGGATTCCATTTCAATACTATTAAGTATCATGAGCTTTTTGCTTTCATTGCAATAATTATTATGACTTATTATTAAATAAAAATAAACGGTGAAATCTTCTTCGGGACTTAGACGTCAGGCAATGGATATCAGCTGATTGGTTCATATTTGCTCTAAGAGGAAAGTCTCTTGACTTCATATTTCTTAATGTTTCACGGGAAAAATATTTCAGCTTCTTGGATAGAATCACTTTAAAGCTTAGAAATGTATAAGTCTTCAGTCAGCATACACACGCACGTGTTCACCTTATTTTTCCTCCAGGGTCAAGGTCGATTATAACAGTTTTTATAACTGCCTCCGTGGTCTAGTGGTCTGAGCCATGGGCTCTCGATCCGGAGGTTCTGGGCTCGATTCCCAGGGTTCCCAAAGTTGATATTTGTTAATTTATCGATCACTTTGTGAGATTTTCCCCAGTTTGGTTATATTGCAGGCTGAATCACCTGATTTTCCGAAAATAAAAAGGATTCCGTGCTTCGGAGGGCACAATAAGCCGTCGATCCCGGTCACTTTATTTGATTGTGGTCGTTACAAAAACCATGTCAGAGGCCTATTAGCTGTGCTATTAGTTTAAAACCTCTGACATCAAGGTTCATCGGGTCGATCGACTTGAAACCCATACGACAGACAAAGATAACAATCATGGTGTTATTAGAGAGTCATAAATATTGAAAATGGAACACACGGTTATAGGGAGCCATGTAGATCTGACACGGGGCAAATAAGCCCGAGGAGAAGCTCATAAAAGTCGTAAATCATAGTTAATTCTGCGCCAGAGTCCGCCCTTTCCCCGCGCCAGTCGCCACCCCCCTCATCCGTGACATGAATCTTTATATCAACACACTTATCTACTCGACAATTCCTTATTATTCCATTGCTGTATTTTATACCTTTCGTTTGGACTGAAGTTTCTTTGATGAATCTGCTGTAAATGCGAATTCATTTTTTCACAGTATCCATCCAGACCAAGACTAAACCCATGAAAATAAGGTGTAACAGATAATTTAAAACCTTTAAGATAGGATAGATGATATCTATTTAAATTAAAAGCTTTGTGCTTGTAAAAATTCCTTAATAATTATATTATTATAAATTTTTAATTCTTGATTCTTGCACCCATGATTGAAAGAAATTAAGAGGATGCAGGTAATGTAACACTGAAAAACAAAAGAAAGAAAAGCTATTTTCTAGAAAACAGACAAAAGCAACATCGCAATATAAATCATAGAAGCCAGCTGCAACAATAAAAAGAGAAAAGATTTTTGACAGAAGCAAAAACAAAGCTCATAAAACAGATGGATTGTTCCACGTACAGAGAGTGCATACGATCTCCTCCAGGAACTGTGCATCACGCCACAGATTTTCAAGAGAAGTAAAAACAAAGCCCATAAAGCAGATATGGAATGTTCCACCTACACATAGTGCATACGTTCCCTACCAGGAACTGTGCATCACGCCCGCACCGGAACACGTGATTGGGGCAGACGGTTGTGACTGATCGCCCTGACAGATGGATCTGATGTGATATCGTATTATATCATTGCTGCCGATGTGTGCTCTGTCGTGTGAGTGAGTGATAACTCTTCTTGGGTGCTTTTTTGCTTATTGAACTCAAAAATCACAAGTTTTGTGACCGTCCTGACCTGACATGAAAAATGAGGAAAGGCATCTTGTTATCCGATCCTATATAAAGTTAAATGTGGATCCAACTACATCACGCATTCCGTTTTACGCAGATACTCGAGTTTTACGCTGAAATAATTATTAAAGGGGTTGCTCTCTCGTGAAACGAACCGGGAAAGGCTCTCCAAAATTCGGAGTTGGATTATTCCCAACACAATTATTGGAGGTTATTCGAATTATAATGGTCATTTCAGGAATATTCAACGTGTAAAAGAAAGGGTATATGCATCGAGAAATGGGTGAATCTACCCATGAAACTGAACAACTTTCCCTTTTCAATAACGAAAAAAAAAATTTGGTCTTCCATACAAAATGCATCAGCTGATAGCGCATTTAGTATGGGAAGTCAAATTTTTTTTTTCGTATTTTGACCTATGTTCCTTAGGGAAAGTTGTTCAGTTTCATGGGTAGATTCACCCATTTCTCGATGCATATACCCTTTCTATTACACGTTGTATAATATCACCTTGACATTGTATCTAAATTGAATAGATTTATCAGATATTTGATACAAAAATCTATTCATCCGATTTCCAATACAGGAAAATCCTGCGAAAATTTTCAAGCACTTTTGTTTGACATACGATTATACCTACAGAACGCTAACTGTAACAATAGGTATGTTATGTAAGTACTACCTATATTTTAAATGTCAAATAAGTTGGAACGTTGGAAACATATTCTAAATTACTAAAACAAAATAATCATCAGTCAAAGTTTCTTTATATACGATTGCTTTGGTAATGATCCTGTGTCGTAGAAAGCACGTAGTAGGTAAATCTATTATATGTATACGTGCCCACTCTTGGCCAGAGTCGGCCGGCTCGAGATTGTGGAAAATAATAAAGGATTTCTTTATCAAATACTATTCTACATATACGACAAGAAAGCTACCGAAAACTTATCTAACAACATAATTACCCATCGATTTGCTCCACCTAACCCGAACTCCCATTTCAAAGGCCTTCAGCTACACCCGTTGTAATTGACCTTTTAGACGATTGTTGTACCAATGTGGGTCTTAATAGGTACAACTGAAAACTCAATTTACTAAAGCCTTTTGAATTTCGGATTGAAGTTGAGAATGTTGGGTAATTCCTTAGCAGTCCCATTTTATTTTTTAATTGCTTTCCGGACCATAATTTTACCTACGTTTTATCTGAGGATTAGTAAGTTTTCCCGCGAGAGGTGAAATTGACCGGACCAAACATACAACCGAATTGAGAACCTCCTCCTTTTTGGAGTTGTTTAAAAACTAGACAAAAATATTTAGATTGATCCATTGTCACTACATAATCCTTACATAGTATAAAACAAAGTCGCTTCCCGCTGTCTGTATTGTGTCCTTAGATCTTTAAAACTACGCTACGGATTTTGAAGTTGTTTTTTTAATAAATAGAGTAAAACAAGAGGAAGGTTTTTACTGACTTTTACCACGGGAAAATTATGTCATTCCCACGGGAATATTTTTTTAAAGGGGAGTTTCATTTGATTGTTGTAATGTGGGTCTTAATAGGTACAACTAAAAACTCAATTTACTAAAGCCTTTTGAATTTCGGATCGAGACTCATATTACCTGAGGAAGTTGGGAATGTTGGGTAATTCCTTAGCAGTCCAATTTTATTTTTTAATTGCTTTCCAGACCATCATTTTGCCTACGTTTTACCTGAGGATTAGTGAGTTTTTCCGCGAGAGTATGGTATACAAACTAGACAAAAATATTTAGGTTGATCCATAGTCACTACATATTATATATAGGTAAATAAAGCAAATATCTAAAAAGTTACTCTCACAAATGAAACCGAAGACCAAACCGAAACCAATAAAAATCTTTGCAAATACTCTGGCTGAAATGTATATTCCCGGTGGAAAAAAATGAAGATGGGTAACATTTTATGAAAAATGTAAACACTTTACATTAAGAATATATTTTACGTAGAAATAAACCTATTTTCTAATACATTTTATTATTTGGAGTCAATGGGAGCATTCCGTGCAGTGATGCATTTCTGTCATAGCAGAACGGTGTTGACCTGGCAGATAAAAGAGCTGCGCAAATAATACCAAGTTTTATCGATATCGTTAAGTATTACTCAGGATAGAATAGAGAAGCAAATATTGTCAATAGAAATAGGTACCCTTTTCTCTTTCTTCTTTTGATTTCAATAAAATTCTTCTTTATAATTATCCTAATACAGATATCGAGCAAACAAACTATGCTCATGTATGCTTTACCTATTCTGATTTGCAGTTTCACGCGAGCTGCTCACGGCTCAGTGAGTTTATACACGATGAACCTATCCAGTGAAGTCTTCTAGTCTCATAAACCTTCCATGCAAAATATTGCATGGATTTAATTTAGCTATTATGAAAATATAGAGTCCAAAACGAGTGTCACACGATAGGTTGCTTAAGTATAGAGTCGAGCAGCGGAACGTTACGTCGATCGGTTTCATTTGTGAGAGTAACTTTTTAGATATTTGCTTTATTTACCTATATATAATATGTAGTGACTATGGATCAACCTAAATATTTTTGTCTAGTTTGTATACCATACTCTCGCGGAAAAACTCACTAATCCTCAGGTAAAACGTAGGCAAAATGATGGTCTGGAAAGCAATTAAAAAATAAAATTGGACTGCTAAGGAATTACCCAACATTCCCAACTTCCTCAGGTAATATGAGTCTCGATCCGAAATTCAAAAGGCTTTAGTAAATTGAGTTTTTAGTTGTACCTATTAAGACCCACATTACAACAATCAAATGAAACTCCCCTTTAAAAAAATATTCCCGTGGGAATGACATAATTTTCCCGTGGTAAAAGTCAGTAAAAACCTTCCTCTTGTTTTACTCTATTTATTAAAAAAACAACTTCAAAATCCGTAGCGTAGTTTTAAAGATCTAAGGACACAATACAGACAGCGGGAAGCGACTTTGTTTTATACTATGTAAGGATTATGTAGTGACAATGGATCAATCTAAATATTTTTGTCTAGTTTTTAAACAACTCCAAAAAGGAGGAGGTTCTCAATTCGGTTGTATGTTTGGTCCGGTCAATTTCACCTCTCGCGGGAAAACTTACTAATCCTCAGATAAAACGTAGGTAAAATTATGGTCCGGAAAGCAATTAAAAAATAAAATGGGACTGCTAAGGAATTACCCAACATTCTCAACTTCAATCCGAAATTCAAAAGGCTTTAGTAAATTGAGTTTTCAGTTGTACCTATTAAGACCCACATTGGTACAACAATCGTCTAAAAGGTCAATTACAACGGGTGTAGCTGAAGGCCTTTGAAATGGGAGTTCGGGTTAGGTGGAGCAAATCGATGGGTAATTATGTTGTTAGATAAGTTTTCGGTAGCTTTCTTGTCGTATATGTAGAATAGTATTTGATAAAGAAATCCTTTATTATTTTCCACAATCTCGAGCCGGCCGACTCTGGCCAAGAGTGGGCACGTATACATATAATAGATTTACCTACTACGTGCTTTCTACGACACAGGATCATTACCAAAGCAATCGTATATAAAGAAACTTTGACTGATGATTATTTTGTTTTAGTAATTTAGAATATGTTTCCAACGTTCCAACTTATTTGACATTTAAAATATAGGTAGTACTTACATAACATACCTATTGTTACAGTTAGCGTTCTGTAGGTATAATCGTATGTCAAACAAAAGTGCTTGAAAATTTTCGCAGGATTTTCCTGTATTGGAAATCGGATGAATAGATTTTTGTATCAAATATCTGATAAATCTATTCAATTTAGATACAATGTCAAGGTGATATTATACAACGTGTAATAGAAAGGGTATATGCATCGAGAAATGGGTGAATCTACCCATGAAACTGAACAACTTTCCCTAAGGAACATAGGTCAAAATACGAAAAAAAAAATTTGACTTCCCATACTAAATGCGCTATCAGCTGATGCATTTTGTATGGAAGACCAAATTTTTTTTTTCGTTATTGAAAAGGGAAAGTTGTTCAGTTTCATGGGTAGATTCACCCATTTCTCGATGCATATACCCTTTCTTTTACACGTTGAATATTCCTGAAATGACCATTATAATTCGAATAACCTCCAATAATTGTGTTGGGAATAATCCAACTCCGAATTTTGGAGAGCCTTTCCCGGTTCGTTTCACGAGAGAGCAACCCCTTTAATAATTATTTCAGCGTAAAACTCGAGTATCTGCGTAAAACGGAATGCGTGATGTAGTTGGATCCACATTTAACTTTATATAGGATCGGATAACAAGATGCCTTTCCTCATTTTTCATGTCAGGTCAGGACGGTCACAAAACTTGTGATTTTTGAGTTCAATAAGCAAAAAAGCACCCAAGAAGAGTTATCACTCACTCACACGACAGAGCACACATCGGCAGCAATGATATAATACGATATCACATCAGATCCATCTGTCAGGGCGATCAGTCACAACCGTCTGCCCCAATCACGTGTTCCGGTGCGGGCGTGATGCACAGTTCCTGGTAGGGAACGTATGCACTATGTGTAGGTGGAACATTCCATATCTGCTTTATGGGCTTTGTTTTTACTTCTCTTGAAAATCTGTGGCGTGATGCACAGTTCCTGGAGGAGATCGTATGCACTCTCTGTACGTGGAACAATCCATCTGTTTTATGAGCTTTGTTTTTGCTTCTGTCAAAAATCTTTTCTCTTTTTATTGTTGCAGCTGGCTTCTATGATTTATATTGCGATGTTGCTTTTGTCTGTTTTCTAGAAAATAGCTTTTCTTTCTTTTGTTTTTCAGTGTTACATTACCTGCATCCTCTTAATTTCTTTCAATCATGGGTGCAAGAATCAAGAATTAAAAATTTATAATAATATAATTATTAAGGAATTTTTACAAGCACAAAGCTTTTAATTTAAATAGATATCATCTATCCTATCTTAAAGGTTTTAAATTATCTGTTACACCTTATTTTCATGGGTTTAGTCTTGGTCTGGATGGATACTGTGAAAAAATGAATTCGCATTTACAGCAGATTCATCAAAGAAACTTCAGTCCAAACGAAAGGTATAAAATACAGCAATGGAATAATAAGGAATTGTCGAGTAGATAAGTGTGTTGATATAAAGATTCATGTCACGGATGAGGGGGGTGGCGACTGGCGCGGGGAAAGGGCGGACTCTGGCGCAGAATTAACTATGATTTACGACTTTTATGAGCTTCTCCTCGGGCTTATTTGCCCCGTGTCAGATCTACATGGCTCCCTATAACCGTGTGTTCCATTTTCAATATTTATGACTCTCTAATAACACCATGATTGTTATCTTTGTCTGTCGTATGGGTTTCAAGTCGATCGACCCGATGAACCTTGATGTCAGAGGTTTTAAACTAATAGCACAGCTAATAGGCCTCTGACATGGTTTTTGTAACGACCACAATCAAATAAAGTGACCGGGATCGACGGCTTATTGTGCCCTCCGAAGCACGGAATCCTTTTTATTTTCGGAAAATCAGGTGATTCAGCCTGCAATAT
The DNA here is from genome assembly GCA_029255725.1 of Scrobipalpa atriplicella. NCBI lineage: Eukaryota > Metazoa > Arthropoda > Insecta > Lepidoptera > Gelechiidae > Scrobipalpa > Scrobipalpa atriplicella. The sequence goes on from JARACY010001903.1 coordinate 7,882, forward strand.
AACCAAACTGGGGAAAATCTCACAAAGTGATCGATAAATTAACAAATATCAACTTTGGGAACCCTGGGAATCGAGCCCAGAACCTCCGGATCGAGAGCCCATGGCTCAGACCACTAGACCACGGAGGCAGTTATAAAAACTGTTATAATCGACCTTGACCCTGGAGGAAAAATAAGGTGAACACGTGCGTGTGTATGCTGACTGAAGACTTATACATTTCTAAGCTTTAAAGTGATTCTATCCAAGAAGCTGAAATATTTTTCCCGTGAAACATTAAGAAATATGAAGTCAAGAGACTTTCCTCTTAGAGCAAATATGAACCAATCAGCTGATATCCATTGCCTGACGTCTAAGTCCCGAAGAAGATTTCACCGTTTATTTTTATTTAATAATAAGTCATAATAATTATTGCAATGAAAGCAAAAAGCTCATGATACTTAATAGTATTGAAATGGAATCCGTTTATCAGCGTAGCGTGAAATCTGATACCTCTTTGAGGCAATTAGACCTCATTAAGGCTATAAAAGCAGAGCACCCCTAAATTGTATTACCGCTTTACCGCAGTATTTCTTGTGTAAAACTGATACTACGTTAGTAAGCTACGCGTACCTACCTGTCATTCGAGGACCTTTGTCTATAATCGAATTAAGTGGTTTCTATATTGTCATTCTTCTTCTTCTATCGAGAAGTTTCTATATTGTCATTAAAAAATGTTATTTAAAAAATAAAAAAATAAACCAACATTCTTTTTACCCGACTGCGCTACGCAAAGGAGGGTAATGTGTTTATCAGCCTATGTATGTATGTATGTATGTATGTATGTATGTATGTGTGTATGTTTGTTCCTTTGCGCCACTCTAGAGACCAAACGCGTGGGCCGATTTTAATGATTCATACGTCAATCGATTCGTCTTAACCATGCGAGTGTCACTGAAGACATGATTTTGATCAACATTTAATATGGTGACAAACAGACGCCATTTTGTAAAAAAAAAAAAAAAAAAATTGGCAAACTATATTGAGTGGGGTGTCGTTGAATAGGTATTTCAAAATTAGTTTGAGGTTTCTAACACCATTTTTCGTTTCGAGTAGCCATTAAGGATTTACAACGATTTAAAGTTTGTTAATAATCATTTCTCGAGTTCGGTATGAGTCTTTATCCAAATAAGCATGTAAGTAAGTTTGGACATTAAAAGTAGATTATACTTGTCCATTACACTAAATTATTTCGATCAATACTTTAGAAGATATCAAATGTTTTAAAGTTGAGCGCAATCGAAAAAATCCTACTCCTAGAAAGACCACTCTAACTTGATCCTAAATCATATTGAAGTTGCTTTATACGAGCAGCTTACATTATGTTGGTTATAAAAGAACTCTACACATCCCACAATCACGCAGCGTAATGCGGGGCAGCGTGTTTGAATATATCTATATATCATAATACTCGCGCCTGTATACCTTACAGGGTATATAGAGCATGAGAGGCTCGCCATCAACAACGTAAGACGCGGGGGAAATAGTTTGTAGTAAGACCTTGAAACTCTGCCGACTTCGTAAGGGTTATAATATTGTATCATCATCATCTCCCTATAGCCTTATCCCGTATCTCACGGGGTCGGCTACCTAATCTAGGGGATTGAAAGAGGGTACTGGTTTTTACACAGAGCAACTGCCATCTGACCTCCGCAACCCAGAAGGGAAACCAGACCAGACCCAATCCTAGATTGGGTCAGAGTTTTCAAACCGGCCTCTAACATGGCGAAACGACTAATATCTACGGTATTAAACGATATTAACCGAGACCAACGGCTTAACGTGCCTTCCGAAGCACGGAAAAAGCGCTGAATAAACGTACATAATGAAATTTGAAAACCGAAAAATACATTGGTACGTGTTGGGATTTGAACCACGCAGCGGCCCTATCCTATCCACTACATCATCGGGCCCTCTTATATATTGTAGTATAGTTCAAATAATACTTTACAGTGGTTCTATCACAGTAGTTTTTACATTATAATTACAAAACGGCTTCTTAGACCGCTGACGCTCTGTTAACCCCTAGAAGAACTAATTATCAGTGTAGTTTAGACTACCGCAAGCTGCTTAATAATCCCCACGATATTAAAATGTCAAGATTAAGAACTTTACAGTCTCAGTATTACTGTGTCTACCTAGCCCCTTTCCCGTAGGTATTTCACGGGGTTGGCTACCTAATCTAGGGGATTGAACGAGGGTACAAAACCAGACCCAATCCTAGATTAGGTACACACAACCTTTGAAAATCTTTGTAGGTGTGTGCAGGTTTCCTCACGATGTTTTCCTACACCGAAAAGCGCCGAATAAACATACATTATGAAATTCGAAAAACATGGTGGGATTCGAACCACGACCTCTTGCACAGAAGCACATGGCCCTATCCACTACACCATCCAGGCTTCCGTCTCAGTATAACTAAAACTAAAAAGTATAAAATAAAATTTTAAATTAAAATGTACCTACACCCTAAGATCTGCTGCAAAATCTTACAAAATCTCATGCAGTCGGAGGCAATATATGATTTAATTGTAAATACCAACTTATAGGACATATTGCCTCCGACTGCATGAGATTTTTGTAAGATTTTGTAGCAGATCTTAGGGTGTACAAACGAGGTGTTGGTTTTGAGACAGAAATAGATCTACTTGTTTTTATCTTTTTAAAGGTAAATTTTATAAATTAAGTAAGTACCTAATATTACCTACGCAGTTGGGTTTTTTGATTTTTTAATTTAATTATATAAGTAGTCGTAATTTTACCGATTATATCAATTCCCTTAAGATTTTAAAAACTAATTTGAAATATGAATTTCTTCCATCGTTTGGTTGATTTACAACTTACATTTTGTAACAATAATACTTAGGAAGGTAGGTAGTACTTACATAATTAATATTGTCCAAAAATATTAATTTGCCTAAATGACAATTTTGATCACATTTACTGCACTACGGGTTCCATTCCCAGGTGAGTAGATTAAACTTTATTTAATATTCTGTGAGTTTTTCATATATGTATAAGTACCTATAGGTACGTTCATGGTGACCACAAACATGATTCTACATACTAATATAATGTTTAGTGGCAACACTGATTGTGTTTTATTCAAATGTGTTCTAGGTATCGAAAATAACACCGCACTCAGCATAGTAGCACCTGAAACCTCTACTTTATTGTTTTGGTACCGCCTACGAAACCTGCTATTATTTATTACGGATCTTGATAGCAATCAGGGCTCTTGACCTAATAATAATGAGCACGCGAGCGCATTCCGAAAGACCGTGTAATTTCGACCCCCCGCTGAAAGGAAGACGACATTTTATTTTCACGTAATTTTAGCGTTGCTGTGAAATAAATACTACCAATTTAGGAACATTTTACATACATACAGAAAGTTACGGCTTTATCCTTTACGGTGTAGACAGAGCGTGAAATGCCTAGTGATAGATGTTTTCGCCACGTCTGACAAATATTTATAGATGGAAATTTGTATCGCCATAGTAACAGGTTGTCAGCCCTCGAACCCCTTTGCTGGCTTCTACACCGTGCCCGGAAGGAGATGCAGCTGGCACAATCTATGTTTTTCTATCGTGACGATATCGAAGATGGAACATTTTGCAAAGAAAGTTTCAAGTTTAAACATTCGATGGTAGAATAATTTTGACGTAAAAGTATTTTAGCTAATTTTCTAGGATCACAAAATAATAAAGTAATAAATATGACAGCATATCTATAAGAGCTCACAAAGTCACATATTTTGTAAGGTATAACTAAACGACCCTGTTCTAAACAGTTAATACACTTCCCGAAATCAATCAGGACTAAATTTAGCCATGTCCCCGGAGTAATCAGATCCAAAGTTTGAGCCTTCAAACTAGCGATGTGTAAACAGGCTGCTAATAATCACATAATCACAGTGTAATATTGCAACATCGGATATACACGCTATCCCTAAGGGGCTAATAGAAATAGCGGTTATTTCACATTGGACGGCCATAAAAACGTCATTACAGCAAAGTGAAAATATTATTAGTAAAGTTGTAACTTTTTAGGCCTATTTCTTTGCATGTATTGATATTTACTCTACATACATAACACATACATAAAAAAAAAACATATTTAATATCCTTTCTTAATAAAGAGAGAAAACACTCAGAATACCGAAACTCGTGCATAGAGGAAAGAACCGGAATTATTATTGTACTAAATTTATATTAATGCCAAAACTTTATTTTAGCTTCTTGTGAAAAAAAAAATGCTATTTCCCGACTTTAGTTTCTTTGCACAATTGAAAAAAAAAAAATATGGTAAAACTAAGATTCTTCGTTTAATTCAAAACCAGGCTTAGTTTAACCTCATTCTGCTACAGTTTCCTCAAGTTTATAACCAAGTATTACCTTGATATCTTTATCACAAGAACCTGCTACCTATCGGGGTAGAACCATGTAGTAGCTTCCTATTGCGTGACTGGACCTCACTACTCATTCTAACCTCCCTTCTAAGCTGGCTGGAAAATCAGCAAGGTTACTTTACTGAAAAAATGTCTTGTTTTCTTTTGTGAGAAATATCCTCGACTTCTTTGTAGTACAGTAAGGCTCGTATTAATAAAGCGATCTCAAGATTGAGAGTAATATTGAGTGCGGATTTGACAGGTTATTTTGTACTGGAATGACATTTCTGATACGAACTCAAACTCGCTGTCACTCTTGAGAGCTGATTATAAATACGGGCCTAAATAAATTGTACACAAACGAATCATGCAATGGTTTGTTGTAGTTCTTTGTAATTTTCTTGTCGCTACAGGTAGAGAAATCCGTGAAGTATTTTCTTTATTATGAACATAACATTTCTTTACTTATCTAACAATGCGTATAAGATGGGTCTCTCCTTAAATTGAATAGAAAACGCATGATTCAGTTCTGCGTATTTAAGTTATTAAGTATCTTATCATCGTATACTATTAAATAGTAAAATATGCATTAGGTAGATTTTTAAATATTTATGGCATTTAGAGATGTGTATATGAACATAATACACACGTTCAGGAGAATTAATACTTAGATGTTGTAGTTGTCAGCCCCTTGTGTAATTCCGAGCTCATGAAAAGAGAGCCTTTTAATTCCGAGCTCATTGATTTTGTCGTAACACATTTATATCTTTTACATGTTGAAATATACGTATAATAAAATCAGAAAAATTAATTCAAATGCTGTAGGTAGGCATTTGAAACGTATTACTTAACAATTCAATCACAAGGATAACTTTTACTGCGCTAAAATATTTATAGCCCTACTTCAGAGTAGGCTCGTGTCCCTCGGTGGGGGCGTAAATAAGCTGATGATGATGATGATGTTTTTTAAGCATCTGGGACTTAGTTTGTCATCATTCATTGTGAGCTAACTTAGAACCTGAAAATCATTCTAAAATATATTTTTTTCTATCTGGAACAGGTAGTTTACACGCTACCATAATAAATTTGAGAAAAAATAAAATCATTATGCAAATCTTCCATATCTCATACTTAATTTCCAGTTTTAAGAGGACTTAAAATTTTGCCCTTCCCAATTTTAAAGGGTACCTTATTTACTCAAAAGCAGTACTTCAATTTCAAGTATTCAGTCAAGTTCCCTAAGAACCTGATAGTATTAACATAAGCTGTGAGTGGGATCCTCAACAGTCGTGTTACGAATTTGTTTTCTTTTGAAACTGAGCTGAAATACAAAGCATTGGAGTTCATTCTGCCTGACACAATTAAATTGGAAACTAATTTGACACCGTAAAAATTTGACTGTTTTTTTAAAATAGGATCTATTAGACCGTGCTTAAAAGATATGACAGATAATGTTCACATGATTTTACGATTGTCAAATTGATAGGAATGCTGAGTTAAGTAATTTTGAGAAATTAATATATTAAGTCAGTTCTAGATTTTTCATCTATGACAGTTTCAGGATAAACTAAAATTAAATCTGCAATTTATTTTCAGAATCGAACCCCATACCTATATGAGACAAAGATGTTGTAATATGAGTAACTTTGAGGTTTGCTCGGTGTGCCAAGCCAAGCGAACGTCGGGATGAATCACAAGTGTTTATGAAGCTACGATATCGTAATAAAGACACGAAGTGAGGGTACGTGAACTTAATTTTGATTGGAGTCTGTTTTCCCCAGTAACCACATAACTTTTAAGTACTCAAGATCTTTTGTTCTCATTTGTATGAATATTTCAGAATATTATTTGGGAAATTACTGATTAATTAGACGTATACATAACTTTATTTGCAGTGTTTATTACAAGTCAATATTTATAAAAAACATTTCAAATATAATTACCTAACAGTATTAATTTATTCATTTATAAATTATGATCCAAAAAATGAATATAATGTTCCAATTCATAATATTTAAAAAGTCATTAAACCTGTAGAACGTTTCTTCAATAAACCCTTTTTTATGGTGGAAATAATGCAACTTTTCGACAGCTTAGTCGACCAATCCGAACTACGTCAAAAGGGTTAACAACTAACGCCCGATCACTCTGAATCAGATTAGGCGGTAAGGACAATGAGCTGATGATGATGAGTGCAAATTTATATTCGTACATCTAAACAAACAAATCAAAATCAACGAAGAAAAACATTATGAACACGTTAATATTTTTTTCCTTCATCGATTCTATTTTCTGCATAAATCTAATTTGATTTATCCTTGGTGATGCTCGTGTTTTCCAATCAAAAGTATCCTTGCAAGCTATGAGAGTACTTATTTTTTTATTATTTTTTAATGGCCACAGTCTAAATAAAAAGCATCGGCCTTTGTCGTCCGCTCTCGTAGCTATTTTTATTTACTTTGGAGGACATTTTCAGTTCACAATACATCCGATATAAATACAAACAAGGCCGCTCACCTAGGTATATTATATACAGGGTGTAAGTAAGGTAGGGGGATAATAAGTTTAAACCAAACACTGAGACTGCGAATGCGAAATTGAAAAGAACTCTGTCTGTCGTTGCTATCTAATTCACGTCTAAACGGCTGAACAAATTTTAATTAAATGTCTTATATTAAATTTGTCAGAACGATTAATGGTATTTTGGAAACTGACGTAGGCTACATTTTACCGCGAGAACATACCTCATTCCCACGGGAAAACTCACTCATTTGCTGGCGGAATCACGGGTCGAGAAACAAGCAAATATTTTTTAAAACCGTAAAATGTAAATTTGGGTATCCTCACAAAATCTTCAGGGAATCAGGTCATGCAGTTATTATAGATTTTATCTATTTTTTCTTGGAATCCAAAAAGTCAAAGCACAAAAAATTATCATTAACTTCAAGTCAACTACTAGGCGCTATTTGAAAACGTGTATCTCCATTAAACACCTACACCCTGTATAAATATTCGTAATGCTCAGCTAAGCGATGGCCCATGTTCTATTTGATCCGGTTTAAATATATTATGAGTTGGATCGACCCGGTTGTGTCGTAATTAAAGAATCTGGGTCTTCAACGCGGATCGATTTGTTTATGAAAACCTCAAATTGTTAATGATATTCAAACAATTTATTTAAGTCTGTATAGTGTGTTTTTCAATGTGTTTGCTCTTGACTTTAGTTTTTGATTAAACAAGAAGTTAGCTATACCAGATCATATCATATAAGTATCTACTTGACTATGTTATCTTATTCAGAGGTCTAGAAGGCACTGGCTGGTATTTCCATACGACGACGCTTCTTTGCGCTGCTATTTGGTGTTCACAAGCCAGACAGAAAAGAAGGTCTCTTATAACCATTTAAAAGTAATAATTAAATAAGATGATGACAAAAATCCGAAAGTTCAGCCTTGTTTTCGTACACAACAAAATAGGTTAGGTAAAATGTAATATCCAAACATTCTGAACATGTGCTTATATTTTGTACACACAGAAATTGTACCTTCATAACTCAATAAAGCATCTTTGATGTCTATATTTGTAATTCGAATCGAACATCTGGCGCAGAACAATAGGCAGAGGGGCCTGATTTTTAAAACATTCGCAATGTACCCACGAGAAAAATAAATGAAGTCTTTTTAAGGAGGGATGTTCTCTAAATCGAGTTCAACACGGTCCGGCATTTCACTTTGTTATGATAGTTAATAGTTGAATTTTCAATAAATCTATATATAGTTAGCTTCTCTAAAATATGGAGAACAACTAGATTCATAGATATAACCTAAAAATACTAAGATTTCACCAGGAAATCATCAGAAATATCATGAAAAACTGGCGTCTCAATGCCGTATTTCAACAACTGTGACATTTCTATGAGCTTAGAAACACCAAATGTTATATCGAATTCACCGTAAAATTATAAAGAACATCACAATCAACTCTGTTTTTCAATACTTTTTGTGTACATTGAGATATATGCAAAAATCTATAAAATCGGCTTGAAACATCCCCATGCTAGAAAAGGACAGAGCGCGCATTATGTCACTGGTTTGAAAGGGACAGTTGCCGCGAGCACATAGACCCTTAACGATAATAATTTTAGAGATTTATAAAGAAGCTATCGATCGGAATGGTTTCACAAATACATTAATATTTTTTTATTTAAAAGTAATAGATAGGTAACTAACTACTTACAATAAAAAAACGAGTCATTAAATTCCCTTATGTAGAAAATACTGTCTGAAATCCTTATGTAGGTAAAGGTAGGTACCTACCTAACAGTGTTACCTAACAGTGTTTATTGTCATTCATTTACACGTGTGGAGGATGAGAAAATAAATAGTAAAATGAAAAAATATTAGAAGAGTTTTTTGTGATTTTGAGAGAGACAGACATTTAAACTCAAACATTGTTAGTCAAATTATGAACGTTTAAATAAAATCAGAATGGTTCAAGAATCGGCCCCTAGCATGTGTAGGTTTAACTATGTTGGCGAGCAAGCGGTAAACCGACTGCTAAGGACACAGGGTGAGGCAGTAAGGCTACTGGTTCATTGATTTCCGGTTCCTGTGCGAGCTAAGGCTTTGTTTTCCAAATAAAAAGGTAAGGTAAGTGGTATTTGGTGCTTGTGAATTTTGGAAAAAGTAACCAACTTGTATAGGCCTCGATTCACGCCGTCCAGTTACTAATTCTAATTCTTAGTAGCGCTGTCACTTTCTTATATTTGACATAAGAACAGGATAGAAAATGACTTTGACAAACGATCTTTGACTCCACGTGTCTCAATATTAGACTCTCCCTTATATAATTTATCAATAATTTACGTGACATTGGCAGAATTGTGACTACACAAAAGCCATTAATTAAGAATTGATTGATTGACTTTGACACACACATGACTTTGACATTTCTAATCTGACATTAAATTGCTTAAATTTGACATTAGATTGCTTATTTAACGTAAAATAAGGAACATGCTCTATGCTCGGTTCTTATTTAAAGCAGCTTATGTCAAATTAGGAACGTCAAACACATGTGTTTATTTGCTATCCTGTTCTTATGTCAAAGTAAAGAAAGTGACAGCGCTATCTTAAAATAAGTTAAGAATATGGCGGCCAGAATCGAGGGCAATGATAATGCTTTAGTATTTTGTCCTAAAAAACATTAAAATGTTTGTATGATGCACTAAGCTGTGCCTACCACAATTTTAAATAATTTATCGTTCAAATGTTATCAATTTAATGCGTGGAAAAAATATGTATATAAAACGGAAGTATGTTTAAGCGTTAAATGTTGAAGCCACAGTCAGTACCTACATAAAATATTTCAACAAAAGTTAAAAAGAATTCGTAATTTAATTATTTCTACACTCGTCAGTACTAACATTGTTTTCGGGCGAGGCCTTGATAAAATATAAACACTTAATGAAGATAGACGCTATTTCATTATAAAGTTTGGAATCGAAGTGAGGCTCAAAATTTACGAGTATTTTTGTTTCGGCTTTTTCGTCGAAGCGAAGCTAGCGGTTACATGGTTGCTACGGGAAATTGAAAATTATGTAACCGGAAGTAGGTAGTTCTATTTCATTCAGGTAAAGTTTTGATGAATTAAAATGAAAAATACGAAAAATATCATTTATTTATTAATCACGTAGTTATATCGACCAAGTAAAGGAAAAAGTAAACGCCAAGTCGTATCAGGATATCGAAGAACTGGCCAATGACAGACAAAAATTGAAATTGCTCCACACACAAGAGCCCAGCTCATAAGTGAAAGAAGAAGATTTTTAGTTCACCAGAAAATATTTAAAAATGGTTTTTCCATTTCGTGAGTAAAGTAGAGCCCTGCGTTTTTGGAAAGCCAGGTAATTCACTCTTTGGATATTATACAAAAATATATTTTACATTTTCATTATAAAAATCTTCTCAGAAATGCTTTTAACAGCATAAGTAAGCATACTGCGAAATCTTATCTCTAAAAAATACCAAAAAGTCTAAGTGCTTACGCTTAAGTAAGTTAAGTACATACGAAAAAAAGTGTCGGGATATTATTTTACTTTTTATCTCCTCCGGTCTAATGGAAACAGCACTTAACCCTCAATACCCGAATTCGGGGTAAACTGGATTATCAAGTTTTTCGTCCACCATTACCATTAATGACGACTAACTGGCCTCCCGAACTATCACAGTGGTGTCTATTCGGTTACCACACGACTTCATTGAAATAAGTCTGTTATTGTAGCCAGACTTACTTTAATTTCGTCAATTAAATCCGTTTAAAATTTCAAAAGATTTTGTCGTTACTCTTTCACATTACAAGTTAATTATTATCCATTAGATTCTTGACAAATCCGTTCCGGATTAAACTAAGCCCGTTAATATAGTTGTAATTTTTTTTCTCAAATGATATAAAATTATAGATGTAGATTCATTTTAGTTAAGTCCTGTGCTAACCAAATCGACCCCATTGGGCTTTTTACGCTATTTGTTTCGTAGCGGGTCAAGGTAGCGTTAAAAGATAGATAAAGCGACTGAATTATTTACAGGGGTAAAGAAAAGGGGGCAATTCATACTGATTCAGGTTTACGTACAGTCAACCAACTCTTTAGGGTACTACGCTTCAAACCGATGAAATTTTCGTTGATGATTGTTCATGTTTTTTCATGAAATTTCGTGCAGGTTAGTAAGAATATGAAATTTTATCTAAATATGCAAATAAACACCTCGGAAAACTCCATCGGTTCGGAGCAGCCCTGTCACCCTAAAGAGTTTGTTGACTGTACCTACTCCTAAACTAAGAAAATGAACAGAATAAACCATAAAATATCAAACTAGATTATACTTACATGACGTAAAATGATTTCAAATAAAAAAAAAAATTTACATAAATTTTTTGTCAGTTTTACATTATTGAAATGATTCAAACAGGATATGGAAATATTAAATTGTAAATAGAAACAACAAATACTATAGTGTATTAATTTGACTTTCCGACCCAAAAGTTCACCCTTGACCTCAATCACTATTCCGACCCCAAAAATGATTAAAAAGTTTTAATTTGTTTCAAATTGGTTCGCTGTCAATGCTCTAGCGGTTAATAATTTACTCGAAACAGTATAAAAATTAAGAAGCCAAAGTTACTTTATTCTAAATAAAAGTAAAAGTGCGTAGGACAGTAGGACATCATAAAAAAATTAATAGATTAGTTAAGATAATTTACACACTACACGATGCAGGTTCGTGGTTGAAAAAGTCTACAATAAAATATATTAGGTATCATAGCTACTAATTACTTTCTAATAATTTTCAGAATTTGATTTCTTTTAAGACGATGAATGGTTGAAGTAGTACCCAAATATCAAGAGTATGTTAGAGAGCACATTCACCCAATGTATCAAATAAAAATACCTTCACAAAATGCATAGCATGGTTTTGTTCAATGCAAAATCTTTTAATGTTTTAAAATTACCATTTTCGTAAAAGAAAACAAACATAACCAAATTGAAAAGAGTACGTTCCACCATTTTCTTCTTACGCCCTAGAAATGTAAATGTATAATATTAAGGCGAAGTTATCTGAAGTTCGCATTTACCTTCTACGTGACATTCCGTTGTCGATCCGTGAATCCGTCGATACGATATTATTAATGCATTCGAAAAGCAACTTTGCTTTGAAAATTGCCAACCTTGACCTTAGCGAGACCTTTGAATATGAATTACTTACGGCTTGTTACCAGCGGAATAGCAAATCTGGTTTTCATTATGTATTTTAACGGCTAGTCGTCTGAAGGCTCTAAACCACCTCCAGATTCTCTAGATTCATATTTAACTTCTACAATGCTTAAACATTGCTAGGAAGATATAAAATTATTTATTGCTTCATCATTATCAAAATTCAATTTTCTCACGAAAAAAGGAAGTAATTGTGTTCTTTTGGAATTAAGTAGCTTTCTAATACTTTCTTATATTCTCAAGTATTTTATTGTCTAAAATGTGGATTAACTACTAGATTATTTTTTGGCATGCGTTCAATTACTGATACCTAAATTTATCTTTGATATATTTTATCTGCCTTGATTGGTTGTAGGTATTGTATCACATTTTTAACAATCTAAAACTCTGAACAAGTTGGTTGATGTAGTTTAAAAAATAACAACCTATTTGTCACCCGAACGTGCTCCAACGAAGCTTAAACTCCGGTACGAGCCCGTAAGGCGTAAAAGTAGTCGTTATCGGGATGGATCGGCTCAAAATTCCGGGCACATGCTGAACCTCTATAAAAGGTACACAATAGAGACATTAGGTAAACTAAACGTACTGGTTTATTATTTTAGGATCTTAGAATCACTTCAACGTGCCTTTGTAAAGACACTTGTGATGTAATCATTTCGAATTTCCACTTGGGAAATATAAACCGTCTTTAAGTGGACGCTAACGACATCTTGCGACATTTTACAACTATACTATTATGACTATAGTCTATTTTTATTACATAAAGAATTCAAGCTAATGATATCGCTACACTTTATACATTTTTTATATGTATTTTTTACCCTTACGTACAGTGCTATTTTGTTGATTTGTTGTTTATCATATTTTAGTTTTTTTTTTTTTCAACGATTTAAAATTGTGTAAAAAATACATATAAAAAATGGCTTCTGACTATTTAGCTTTTAGGTGTAGGTCTCCTTTTCTGAGAAGAGCTAGGATTATTCTACGCAGGAAGTCCTAATTTAATTCAACTTGTTTTACTTTTTGTTCGTCGGACATGTTTTTTGACGACTTACCTACCTCTTTTTCCCTCATCTTTTAGTATTTTTTTGAGGTTATTGTATTTTTTTCTCTAAGTACTTTAATTTTTTATCAAATATAAGAAAACAAAAATCAGGAGAAAAAATTACAAAAGTCGTAGCCTGTTTTGTGGCACTTTTGTAAAATTCACCTATATACCCCATTAGGGCGAAAGGCGTGATTGTATGTATGTATTTATGTATACCCACTAACCCACTATGTAAAAAAAACAAACTTTTATTTAATCTTTATTTTAAATCGTACTTAATCAAAAAGAAAATACTGACGCGACCTTAAAACAAAATTGTCAGAATTTCAATTGCCACCTCTACAGCAACAACAATTAGCGTATGGCAGGAGTTAATGAGCGGTTGTTCACTTGTTGGCAATGAACTTGAGAAGTGGGCCGGAGGTGTGTCTTGCAGCCTGCAGCCGCCAAGGCCGTCAGCATTGTATTACCACATCGATTTATCGAGCGGCGCGCGCCGGGGGGGCTCCCTACCCACCTTGCCTTCCCTGAACCCCCACCTGTCTTCCCCCGCCTCTTTTCTCACCTCCAAACCGCCTTTCTTACTTTATCTGCTCTCTTTCTGACTCTGACTTGGGATTGACGGCTCTAAAGGTCATCTGTCCAATTGAAAAGCTTTGATCCGATATTGAGCTTGTTGAGTGATTGATTTTGTAGTTTTTTATACCTATAGTAAAATTCTTCCTAGACAAATTGTTATTTTTTGTTTCAAAACTTTATATAATGTTTTATTAATTACAAAACTAAAAAAGTCTTAATTAACTTTGTAAAAGGAAATATGTTACAAATGCAGCTGTCTTTTCTCATGGGAATCTGAACATCCTGCGACCTAATCGAAAGTTTACGGTATTGTTGTGCACAAGTCAAAAAACAACTTTTCATGTCCTTTATAATGTTTTGTGTATTAGAGGGTCAGGATTGCACGATGATACGTCCTGTGTTTCATCAACGTGTTGGTTACTAGTGTCTTTCGAGCTTTTGATTAAACTCGATTCATCATCGACTTTTTCCGATCTCCTTTGGCTTAGACTACAGTCGAGAAAAAATCCATTACAAAAAAGTACGAAAGCAAATAAAAGGACACCTCACTCTGACTCGATCACCACAACAAATAGAGCCAAGAGCAAACTCAACACATAGAAACTAACCACAGAGAAACTAACCTTAATTGAAATTAATTATCATGTTGAAAGCATAAAATTCACTATAAGCGTAAAATTTCACAAGTATGCCATAATAATTATCATATTTAGCGTTAACAAATTAGCCGTAACACCCAACCCTTTTCAAAAGAGTCATAATACCAGTAGGCACTTTATTTAAAATTCACACCTCGTACAAAGTTCCGGACGAAACGTTTTCCCTTAAAATTAATGGGGAAGGGACTGTAATAATTAACTATGTAATTGTTGCTTAATTTGTAATCATCGTTTTGCTACTAGCCTAGCTTATCTGTTGTACCGTTAAAGTTTAGCCCTTGCGTTATATTATTTTATCCACGTTTAGAAAAAGCCAGTATGGAACGCTTAAGACGCCTATGATTGTAGGAACTGAACCAGGGTTCATGAGGTCGTTGTCAACTCGAAAAACCCACTCGATAAAAAAAAGAGGAACTAAGAGCAGAAGACCGAGTTCAGTAACGAGATTTAGGAGAGGCGTATGTCTAGCAGTGAAACGTGCTGATAATGATGAAGTATCATCCCTACCTACGATCTGATCCGGACAACGGCATCAGACTTGGTTGTGGTTAAGCTCGTCTGTAGCGGCTTATATAAGTTAAAAAAAAAACATCTTACATCACAGTAACATGTTTTTCAGTAGATATTTCAGTAGCGTAATGTAGCGCATTATTGCCAAAGTTAAAAGTGGCGTAAAGTACCACACCAAGCGCTCACGTATGGTTTCAATGGAACTATAAAACCTCACTCAGACGTGCTTCGGTAAATATTTTAAAACTACGCTGTAAAGGTATCGTCACTTGTAGGTACTAGAAATCACAATTTAAAGTAAGTGTTATTGTTTTCTTTTCCAAGCATTCAGAGTTCGCCAACCTAGTTAGTACCTAGCATGACAAAATGTGGATAGGGTACAAAGTCTTACTAGTTTTTCTAATTTTTCTAATCGTCACTTAATTAATTTATTGGGATTTACAACTATTAAGTCTTGTTGTTGAAATCATTTTAATTAATTGATTGTAAATCGTAGTTGTAAATATTGTCACGATTGCCCTCATTAACCGACATTTTATATGACACTAAACTACAGGCCTTAAAATATAGCTGTATAAAGTTGATAAGTAGATGTACGGTACCTTCGTATCTCAAAATCATAATTTAATTTATTTCAATTATAGCCTACATACCTAACTATTAAAAATTCAAGTACATAGTTAGATAGATACTATTATATACATACTCAATGCATCTGGACGCAGTGTCTTCAGGAAAATGTTTGCGTTCCTCCGTTTGAAATTCCACAACATATTATCACTACTTATTTAACAACGATTCCCCTTATCCGATAAAAATCTTCAATCAGTGATTAAAAGAAAACCTCTCAGAGCATATGGATGTAGGTACAGCGTTTATTTACGAAAATGTTTTCATTCCTCCGTTCCTCCGTTGGAATTTCCACAACATCTTGTCGCTATTTAACAACGATAAATAAATTCCGCTCATGTATAGAGAGAGCATATCAAGGCGGTGCTTGTCGGGATCAGGCGGGATCTCTGGAGAGTATTCTCCGCTCAAAATTAACTTAGGGCTCCTCAGTATGCAGACTGTCGCGCCATCTAACGAGGTCCGAGACCAGAGCAACCCTCCGTGTACTACAACTTTACCAAATGGAGTGTTGTTAAGTTATAGCCCCATTCGCTCGGCGTGTGGCCAATTTCGAGAAGATGGGGTTTAATAAGCGCCTTATAACATCCTTTGCCATCAATCATATCCTTGCAGATAATAATTTTGCTGGCTCTTTTTCGCTGAGTGATTTCAATACTAAGATTTCGTTATTAAAGTTCTGCAAACACCAATATTTAACGTGAGAAATGTTGAATACTCGATAATCCATTAAGCTAAATTAGATTACATCCCTAATTGATTTCAACTGAAAGATTATTTTGATTAATTCAATTGTTTTAAACAAAATAAAATTTCGCGTAACAAGATTAATTGAAATAGATGTTAACAAAAAAACATTTTCCGTATTATTAAAATATACGTCAACTAAAACGAAAACAATTCTGATAGTTCAGAGCCATAATGACAAAAAGTTGCGTGTCCTCCATAATACGTAAATTGAAAATAATTCACAAACTGATATCAACTTTATGCAATCCTATATCGAACCATTAATCTCTGAACAAGAGCATAACAACTTCTAGTTCTCATAGAAACAGTCAGATCAAAATCGTAGACTAAACACTAAGATAAAAATCGTAGACTATGGGATTTGAAATACAACTCTTTAGTTGGTAAGTAATTTAATTATTCTGATAACGTTGAATAGAACTTTTCAATTGTTATTAATTTTGCCCGAGAGTTCCACAAAATTGGAATCTTCTTCTTCTTTCGTGTCGGCAAGAAACACGGGCTAAATCTTACTTGCCCAGAAAGCGGCTACCGTGGTTGCCCTCTGGTTGCTGACAAGTAAGTCCTCCCGCGAGCAGGTGGTCGGGCACGCGGGACAGTTAGTGAGGTGTACCATGGTCTGCAAGGGTTCTCCACATTCACAGCTGGCGTCTGCACTACTGGAGTACCCCCATCGGCAAAGGTTTTCTTTGCTTCGGCCAACCTGTGTCCTAAGCCTATTTAGACTTCTCCAGATTGGCCAAGGTTCTTTATAACCTGGAGGCAGGTTTTCGTTGGGGGGGTACAGTGAATGTGGATACTCACTTGCCCAAAGCTTGCACCTCACGTCAGAGGGGTCTTGGTCGGTAGGCTGTGTAGATCGCAGGAAGCTTTTGCGGCTTCGCAGTCGACCTAAGGCGGGGGAGAGCCCGTAGAGTGGATGTCTTGGGTCGCTTTCCTGCTTTTGTTTTTCAAGCGAACAGGTCACTTCTCTACGGACTCTGGGTGGAGCAATTCCCGCGAGAGGAAACAGCATACCGACCGGGGTTGGCTTTAGACAGCCAGTTACTATTCGGCAGGTGTCATTTAACTCCGCATCCACCTCTCTGGTATGAGCTGACCTAGCCCACACTGGACATGCATACTCACCTGCAGAGAAACACAAAGCAAGCCCCGTGGTGCGCATAACCGTTGGGTTTGCTCCCCAGTTGGTAGAAGAGAGACGGCGCAGTAGGTTATTGCGGGAACTCACTTTTTGTTTGGAATTAAGGTTTGTTATTCCATCGAGCAGCTTTGGAATTAATTGCTTGAAAATGAATTAATATTTGGGCCGCAATTTCGTGAATTGGGGCTTAGATTCCGTTACGTAAGCTACTTTAAGTTAGAATAACATACAGCTTTGACTGTATTGATAACCTTTTAAAAATTGGATCACGGCAAATATTACTTTTTCTCTACCATTATTTGTCATTTCTATCCCTTCACTAGTATAATCCACGTGGAAACTAAGTATCCGTGATAAATAGACGTTAAAATAATATAAAAGGTCTTGTTTTTCTTTCAGTATTCTGATCATAAATTAAAAGCGGTGTATTGTGGCCACCGGGAACAATATTAATTATAAAACTAAAGCTTAATTTTTCTCATTTCATTCGTCTGCTATCTTGATTTTTTATTTCTTTCACGAAGTATCCTATCCTATTGTTTTTCAATCCCGTCTTTTTAAAAAACTCAATGTATCTGCAATGCTTATATCTAAGAGGTACATTATTATCTTAAAACGAACCACATTTCGACCATTGGTTGCTTTGGTAGTTTACCTGTCGTCGGTAACAACATTTACCTATGCCTGAATTACCAAGATGTATAACACAAAGGGACACCTGTTACAATTGAATATCACCAAAATCCGGCGGTCGCTGGATCGTTGTCAGGATCGGCACAATTTATGCTTCCCTGGCGAGCTATCGACGCGATACGAGCCCGATGAAATAATGAACACTTCGGATTGAACCCACCAATCCCCAGGTCAGGTCACCCAACGTTCGTGAATCGATTATAATAACTCAACTATCTGTTGAATTGGGCCTTTCCGATGTTGTTACTGTTGATCGGATATTTCGTAAAAATACAAGAGGACACGAAGTGGAACTAATGAATATTGTCAAGGCAAATTATTGTGCGTCGTTTATTATTTTTTCATATTATTTACTCATTTTCTTTTTTTTCTGTCTAGCGAGCATTTTATTTTCCTTAGTTTCAACAGAGAGAGATTCATAATTTGGTTTGAAAGTATTGACAGTCCATTATTAAATTATTATCTCTCTTTGTGTTCATTCCGGTAATGTTACTAATTACATTTTGATAAATTGTGGTAGTGCACGAGAGTCTCGTTAGGTAAAGTAAATGTAGGTAGGTACTTGAAATTGTTAATGATTGATTTAATAATTGAAAGGAAACCTTTATTGAATAAGGGTCTTTAGAAAGACGAAGACTTGTAAGTTCGCAAAGCGGCTGATGCATTATCAATGAGCCATACTTACCCCTACTGTTCTAGAAGTCTTTATGTCTGCGGTAACCACTCTCCATTAGGTGAATCATGCGCTTGTTTAACATTTATCAAAAAAAAAAGAAGTCTAATTTCCAAAAAAATATTCTCTATCAAAATGTGATTAACATTGATCGATAGATAGGTGTTTATACAGTTCCAAATAAACAACTACTAAAATTCTATCTTTCCAATACTATAATATTATGATATCGGTCAAATGCACATAATGTGAAGCCATAAACATAATCCTGGTCGTCGGCAACCAATCCACTTACCGTCGTCGGCTCACTGTTTGATTGTGATTGATTCGCCATTTCCACGACAGTAAAAGTTTTTTTTTAACTCTACCTAATGGAACTGTATAGATTTTTGCGGTTCGTTTCTTCTTTAAAATGACTTATTACTATAGTGCGGCAAAACTTTGAAAAGGAACTAAAATTATTTCAAGAGGCATCACCTAATTTTTATACAAAATAATCAATGTGTTGCCCCCATTTTTGACAAAAGTTTTGTGTTGCAGTATAAATAGTTTTTAAAACAGTTTTTAGAGTTAAAGTTTGATAGATTATGTTCACATCATCAAAAGGTTGTATTGTGCATTTGTCTTAAGATTGTCTTCTTTTGGTTTCAGGTACAAAAATAATCACCGGGTGCAGTGAGATCAGAAATGTGTTTCAACAAATACCTCATCAAACTAGCGGACTACTTCCGATTACATCGTGTGTCTCGTTGAAAAGCCACTTAAATGAAAACGTACGACATGATCTGCAATAGCAAAATCGTATTTACCAAACTATTATTGTTATTTTTCGTGTCCGGTGTGTGGGGGCGATCGTGGGCGAACCACCATGACACCACAACGTCGACAACACAGACCACACCGACCACAACTATTCCGCCGAAGAACTTTCACAATGACCCGCTTATCGTCGAGACCAAGAGTGGCCTCGTCAAGGGGTATGCAAAGACAGTAATGGGCAGGGAGGTACATATTTTCACAGGTATCCCATTCGCTAAGCCTCCTCTAGGACCACTAAGATTTCGGAAACCGGTGCCTATTGAACCTTGGCATGGAGTCCTTGAAGCAACTGCAATGCCTAACAGCTGCTACCAAGAAAGATATGAATATTTCCCTGGTTTTGAAGGCGAAGAAATGTGGAACCCGAACACAAATATCTCAGAGGACTGCCTGTATCTAAATATCTGGGTTCCACAGCATCTTAGAGTTCGGCACCACCAAGATAAGCCGCTTGCCGAGAGGCCGAAAGTGCCAATACTTGTGTGGATTTACGGCGGTGGCTATATGAGCGGCACTGCTACACTCGATATTTACAAAGCTGATATAATGGCTTCTTCCAGTGATGTGATAGTGGCTTCCATGCAATATAGAGTTGGTGCTTTTGGATTTTTGTATTTGAATAAATATTTCTCTCCTGGAAGCGAAGAAGCCCCTGGCAATATGGGTCTTTGGGACCAACAGTTGGCAATTCGGTGGATCAAAGAGAACGCGCGTGCTTTTGGTGGAGACCCTGAACTGGTGACGTTGTTTGGAGAGTCTGCGGGTGGTGGGAGTGTGAGTCTCCACATGCTTTCTCCGGAGATGAAAGGATTGTTTAGAAGAGGTATATTGCAGTCGGGAACTTTGAACGCTCCTTGGAGCTGGATGACCGGAGAGCGAGCTCAAGTGATAGCTAACGTGCTCATTGATGACTGTAACTGCAACAGCAGCCTTTTGACAACTGACCCGAGCCTTGTAATGGACTGCATGCGTGGTGTGGACGCGAAGACTGTTTCTGTCCAGCAGTGGAACTCGTACACTGGAATATTGGGATTCCCGTCAGCTCCTACTGTTGATGGAGTGTTTCTGCCGAAGGATCCAGATACTCTGATGAAAGAAGGCAATTTCCATAATACTGAAGTCTTACTGGGAAGCAATCAAGACGAAGGTGAGTTATAAATTTTTTTTATTGCTCGTATCTTTGCTCGGGTACGCTCGAGTACTCATACTACCGTTGAAAAACTCAATTTTAAAATTTGTCATAAAAATATGACTTCAACATTATAAAAAAAACTCCGACACGTGTATCATTGTGACGAATGACATTTATGTCACGGTGCCGCATTCGCTATATTAAAGTTCACGGCTGAAGTTGATAGGGGTCTCCATCAAAGAGAGGGTTTGCGTAATATGCGAAGTTCGAGGCCGTTTGGTTGGACGTGGAATACACCTGGCCGGTCGGAGATCCTCGCGCATGCGCTGTGCCGCCTAGACACAACAACATGCTGTAGGTTCTTCGTACTACCAGGTACTACAGACTCGCCCACGTTCTACGGCCCCCCTCCCGTCGCCTCCGCTCTCCTCCCCGCCGTCGCTACGCACCCCTAGACAGACACACAATAACCAGAAGATTGTTTTTTGAACCATTCGTTCGAATTTTGGGATAACAATTGGGCTTTAATATTAAATTGTAAAGATTTGATAATTTATTAACAATGATTAAAATGATTGTATCATTTTTTTTTCTAACTTTAATAAATTTAATTTCTACAGCGATAATCCTAGTTAAATTAATTGATATCAAATATCAAGGGTATATATTCAGTAAATTCATACCAACATGTCAAACTTATTGTAAAAGAATTTAAGTCAAATAAAAATCATCAAAATAAAATCATGAAAGAACGCAATCACATTTAGATACTCAAAAATGTTATGTAGAGGTACAAATAATACAGTATCATATTATAAAATTAAATATAACTAGAAAATACACCGATTTACTAAATTTGCATGTTGCTCCACAAAATCAAAGTTTAGTAAACATAAATTTGTAATTGTAATTTAATCAAATAAAATAGTATATATGAGCGTGAGTCTCTTATGAGAGATATCTATTATCTTGCGTTACTTCGCTCTACACGTGCTACGGCTTTGCTACGCCGTAGCAACCACAAAGTACCAGATGTAACTATAAAGTGTACGTACGATACAATTTCTATGCCCTCACGACTATACAACGTGTAACAGAAAGGGTATATGCATCGAGAAATGGGTGAATCTATCCATGAAACTGAACAACTTTCCCTAAGGAACATAGGTCGAATAACGAAAAAAAATAATTTGGTCTTCCATACAAAATGCATCAGCTGATAGCGCATTTAGTATGGGAATTCTAAATATTTTTTTCGTATTTCGACCTATGTTCCTTAGGGAAAGTTGTTTAGTTTCATGGGTAGATTCACACATTTCACGATGCATATACCCTTTCTGTTACACGTTGTATACTACGATCTCTACAGATTTTGAGTCCAGTCTAGATATTATCTATATGTCTAGTTATAAATTACGTAGCAACGTGAGAAGGTACATTATAATATACTTAACTACATATCCAATTAAGTACTTATTACTTTCAAGAATGATTAATTCTAACGTGTGAACATAGTTATTTGAATTTTCGTTTATTTTTTAGTTATCTAACGGTGTTTCGCGATTCTTAGATAAATGTGTGAATCGTGATTTCATCCACATGTTTAAATTTTATATCCTTCGTACATACGTGACAATATTTCTACTCGGAATAAAAAAGGAAAAAAATAATGTACTACATGTGACATTTTATCTTAGTATTGTCTGTAGTCACTGTAGTGCGGAGTTTGTAAGGGTACAATTCCTAGATGGACTGCATGCAGCAGCACACTACCGCAGCAGGTATACATGAAAAACTATTAGATGATCGCTTTGACAGATTCAATTTTCTTTTGTTTTCCTTAAGAAGAGCATCTATCACAGCGATCATCTTACAGTTCTTCGGTAGTCTACTGGTGCTGCGTGCACTGTTCAACTTGAAATAGTCCCTTCATACAACATGTTTTTCGCATATGACGTAGTACAAACCGCTATGAGCTGAATGTAAGCCTATACACATGGTACAATGACATGCCATAAACTTGTGAATGTCTTTACTTTCTACAGCTACATTTCTTATGAGAACTTCAGAGGTCTTTGAGTTTTTGTATTGTTGTTTGTTTTCGTGCCCCATGGGAAATTTAGGGGGAGTGACGTCATTGTTTCGTCTTTAATAAAAACGTTATCCAAAGCAATTGTATCTATTCTTTAAGATGTTAAGCTCAAAATTAGTTAAAGATTTCTCTCAGGATCATAACGGCTTACTTTTGTTTTTACATTGTTTTTTTATTTTATTTGTATTCTATATGTTTCTGTTTCAACAGCCGGTGAACCTATCATCTCAATCAAGGCAATTTATTGGAATTAAAGCAGATACTTGTACTTCTCTTATCTTTGACTAAACAATAGGAAACAATATAATTAAACACACATGCTCGATCATAGTCTGCATCGTCACTTTCCTTTCCATCAGGTGTGATGGCGGACAAATGATTGCCTATCTTCATTTAAAAAAATAGGAATATCTTGAGAAGCTTGCACAGAACAAACTGAAAATTAATAAGAAACAAAGAGTCCGTGTTTAGTCTAGAATCTCAGAACTCATTGCTTGTAGAAACATAAAATCCTCAAGAATAAACATTGCATATCTTCTGTGCATAAACAAAGTCTAATTTGTTAAATATACTGTAAAAGTTAGTATAGGGACTCATGTTCTCCCAATGTAATCAGCTTCCATTTTCACCGATTCGCGGATTTAGCTGCGAGATTATTAGCATTGCATTTTTGCATTGCTGAGTCATCTTTAAGTAGGTTCTACCAATATCTCGATCGAGTGCTAAATAATATTATGTACTTTAAAAATTATACACAGATAATGAACAGTAAATCAGCTGTTCGGTCCACGCCTCATTCGTTGTTATCAGCACAATACCAGTCTCTGACCTAGACTTCTACATTTAGGTCATTGATATGCTACTCCTTATCTCATCCGGGTCATTTATGTAATTGCCTTTTACTTGTTATTCAAGGAACCTTGAGTTGATTATGTTAGTTACCCGGAACGTTCATGCCTATGAAATATTTTGTTCTTGGTTTTTTTTTAAAACTAATTTCTAAATACAATGTCGAAAAGCTACAAAGTAAAGTATACTTATTCACCAAATACTAAACATGATATTATTTTTATTTCAGAGAAGATTTTGAAATATTTGAGAAAAACATCATAATAGTTTACTTTGTTATTTCATCTACTTTTTATCTAAACGGCTTGTAGTTTCTTAACTATAGGTTAACCAACTCGTGTTGCAGTTTTCTTTTATTTGAGCCTCTTTGCTATCTAATTAAATAAAAGAGAAGTTGGATGGCGTCTCTAATGAGTAAAGCTGAAACTTCCATGATTTTCTTTTCTTTTTGAGATAATGGTGCCGATTTTGTTGCAGACACAATTTAACTTATTTTAGTTTGTAAATATTAAACTTTCTAAATATTTAATAAAATAGAGACAGAAATACAACAGCTGATTATAATCCTGTCAAAGTGACGTATAACGTTTTGTTGTTTTTACAACAACACAAAAAAGATAAATATGCAGACGTTTTAATTGACAGCCAGGATGAATGATGATGTAGGTACCTATGTTTTTCACACGCAAATTAGTGTGTTGGCTCATAAAGTAGGTATACACCTTACTTTCCAATTTGACTTAGTTTATTTCTTTTCATGGTAATGCAAAATAAAACACAAGTATATAGGTAATTATTATCACTTATTCATCAGTTACTTGGACGGATAACATCTTTGATTTCAAATGACATTATCCCAGGTAGCAAATTTTGGTTTTGAAAAAGTCACCAATGCGTTTTTCAACAGACTTAAGGCATAATGAAAAAGTCTTAGATAAGCCACGTAGAGTACTACAATACCGCGTTTGGGCACAAAGTTCAGGACTACTGCTCTTGGTTTAGCTTTGTATACGTCAGGGAATATGCTAAATTGCTCTTAATTTAATCTCCAAAACGCACAAAATGGTTCTTTGGATCTTGCATTCTGCTAAACTAAGACTATTATAAGACTTGCGGCCATTTCCAAAATAAAACTCAGTGTAGTTAAATGCGTTCGCAAAATAATAAAATAATTTGACAATTTATATTTTAAAACAGGCAGCCATCAGCGAAATTCGGAAAAATAAGTGTTTTGTGTTTACTGTGACCAATTTTGTATGCGAAGCTATGTTTTTCGTGGATTTATATATGAATATGTGATGTACTTTTAATGCCCCCTTGTTTTATTTAGTTTAAAGCCTTTAAATTTATACAATTTTAATGCGCCGATAAAACCAAAACTATTACAAGACCTCGTGTCTGGGATTCTGCTTTGTTAAGACCTATGCTCCGATTCAGATTTTCACACTTCGGTACCATTTTAATTTGGGGTTCCGCTGTACAGATAAATTTAGAAAAGGAACCTGTCTAAATATATAATACTAGCTTTCTGCCCCGCGTTTTCACCTGCGGAAAAATTTTGTTTTCCCGTGGGAATTGCTATTTTCCCGCGGTAAAAAGTATCCTATGTCCGTGTAAGTGATACCATCTATCATCCTGGCAAATTTTATCCAGATCCGTCCAGCCGTTTAGGCGTGAAAGAGCAACAAACAGACAGACAGACAAGACAGAGTTACTTACGCATTTATAATATTAGTATGGAATGATCTTCCATGCTGGACTGGGAGTGATAGAAAAACATAGAATGTGCCAGCTGCATCTCCTCCCGGGCATGCTGTAAAAACGAGCTAAGGGATATGAGCGTTTTAGTAATTTATGCGATGGGCTGACAAGACAACCTGTCACTATAGCAGTATACAGATCCATCTGGAATAACCCTCGACGTGGCGGAACGACCTTTGTGTAGGTCGTTTACGCTCTGCCTACCCCATTAGGGATATAGGCGTGATTATATGTATGTATGTATGGATGGATGGTACACACTTTTGTTGTGTGCTTATATGAGCACATATTTGTGTGTTTTTACTATTTATGTAGTTGTGTTTTTTCCCGTGAGTGTAAACCGTTTTAAAAATAATTAGGTAGGTATTTATTTATTATTAAAGTCACTTGTCACCTGTGCTTCTCAAAAAATAAGAATAATAGAAAAAGTAATAAGTAGGTATATTTAAATAAAATGATAAGTAATGGAGTTATTGCGGTTGTTAAGCGATGCATATCTACTTAAAGGCTCCTTAAGGCTAAACTTTTAGTTTTATCTTTTCAGATTTTGGGAAGGGAAAAATGTACGGAACCCCTAGTTCATCGCCAATATCGCACTTTTTTTGGATAATCATGTTTCTTGCAATTTTTGATATTTAGCAATAACTTTTCATCTGAATGTGGATTCGCTTCATTTGTGTCCATTTTTTTAAATGCATTATAGTTTTATTCCGCAAAAATACGTAAAAAATCTTGAGCCTCGTGTCAATCTTGTTAATTAGTTAAGATTTTGAAAATGCAAGATGTAGGATTAATTCAAGATTTCTTATCATTTTAAAGAGTAATAGATTGCTAATTACATACTATTACTTTTGTAAGAGTCAGCGTCCTTGCTTTTCCAAGATCACTAGCACATCGTGTTCAATAATGGCGTTAGTAAGACTACGAGTCTTGTATAAATCCTGAAGACGCACTTTTGTAGAGCTGTGTTAGTCTTGGACAAGACGGTTTTCAGAGTAGAAAACTTATCGTAAAGCTAAGGTCTTATATCTTGCTACCCTAGGACTAGCACTTGAAAATATCTTCATTTTTAATCTCTAATGCGCTTTCGAGGCTGAGTTTAGAAGATTATTGCTCTTTGCATTTGATAAGCACTAAGCAGTGCCAAACTAAACCAGCATACATTTACCAAAATTATTCTGTGACTTTTTGAAGACTTTTTGCATTATAACCCGCTTTTGTCAAGAGAACTTTGCTAGTTGGGATATTATGTACAATATACAGATTGCTAAATACAAAAATATTATCTAAGTTGACCTTAAGATCCTTTAGCAAAATAAATATTCCATTAGTTCAGTCCCCAAGATAAACGTAGGTGAGTAATCATATTAAAAGAAAGATAACATAAGCTCAGTGTTCATACAATATGAAGGTATTATGTTGTTTCCAACCCGTGGAAAAATCCAGGTGTGTTCATAAACTGTTTTCGAGATATTCAATAACTGAGGGTGAAATTTATCGTTTCTATCAGAGAAATTTCTTCTCTAAATTTGTGGCCGGGCGGAAATTTATTTTATATGTGTTAAATGTTAGTAGAAACCATTGTATTTTACTGTACAATATGCTGAATATTTTGTTTACAGTTGAAAGAGGGCGGATGTATTTTTTCACGTGTTTACCAAGCTGTTAAACTGAATAACTTTTCCAAAATCTAGCGTTTTTTTGGTTGTTGTTAAATAACTCTCTCATACAAAATTGACATTTTGCTGCGTAAACGCAGTGTAAACACTGAAATTTTAATTATAATGATTTCTCATAAAGAATATGACTTCTATTCCAGGCATATATAAAAAACTAAGTGATTTCAGAATATCAAATCATAACAGCTACGGCGATTACTATAGAGGAAAAACGAAATAAATTAAAAACTGTTTCCACCGATACGATTTTCAATAAAAGCTTTTTCATGTTCGACCAGTTCGCTAGCTTAGTTTTTTTAAGCCTTGAACAATTTTAAACGAAGCACTAAAGGACTAAAGTGATTTATGGCTCGAATACACTGCACTTTATAAAGCCATATCCGCACAACGTAAACTCGACTTATAAAGTTGTGAAACGTTTATGACGCTTGTGACAACATTATTAAAGTTAGTCGACAAAGAATAGAGTAGGTAGTGCCAGTTTATCCAGGAACTGTGTGGATTAATGACAAGTTTATTAAACATTATGTTTTCTTTTTTTCATAAAGCTGGCAAACTCATAGGGGTTGCTCAGCCAACGAAACTGAAAAACTTACGCTAGGATTTTATGAAAGAATTTCCTGGTGAAAGTTGTTCAGTTTCGTTGACTGAGCAACCCTTATCAGTTTGCGGGAAGCTGTCCCTTACACCCGGTATATGACGTAACAATAAAGGCTCTTAGTCGACTAGAGGACACAAAATGTTCGAACAATTAACTGCAACATTTAAAATGCACATTACCAGATAGTCAACAAAAGATATCCACACAAACATTGCGAAGTCTAGTCCATTGATAATTTGCATGAAGCTTTAGAAAACGGTTTTCATCTGAGTCTGATTCAGTTTTGTAAAGGAATAGCGGACACCTGCAGAGGGTCCGTGGAGAACCGTCGAGTCCGGTAACAAGCGACATCGTTACCGTCCTTCCTGTAATTACTGGCACGTTCAGGAGTCTAGTGGTCTAAGCCTTGGGCTCCTGATTTGTATGTAATGGGTTCGATTCCTACGGGAGGGGATATAATCACAAAGTTGATGAATAATTTACTTAGTGACATGGACAATGCAAACTAAATTGTGAAAGAATTGTGTGATTAAAAATATTTCCTGCTTTGGAGGGACACGTTAGGCAATCGGTTCTGTCAATTTGTTTGATAGTTGTAGTTATACAAAGCATGTCAGAAAAATATAAGCTGTGCAATAATAGTACATTACGATATAAGTGCGGTGGGTTGATCATTACAGCCGAGGCGATATTGCTAGCCCGAGCCGTAGGCGAGGGCTATAAGAGGGCAGAGGCTGTAATTATCAAAGCGCACGTATGTCGTACGACGTTTTATAACATATTTGCGAGGAAATAAATAGAACTAGATAAAAAAAATAACAATACAGCGAAAAGAAAAAGCGCGCGAAATAATTTTTACTTATTCACAAATTAGGATGCGCGCGCATCAACGCTTTCTTTTTAAGCCATAGTACAAAGAAACAAAAACCAGCCAGTATTACTAATAAAGTAAATTAATATTTTTTTGATTTTGTTACAGATAAATGGTTGTAATTTATTGTAAAAATTAATTAAATCAAAGAATTAAATGTTTATTTTATTATACTTTATCTCCCAAAGTTAATTTTATTTATTAAATGTTGACCACTTTTTTTTTCATAAAAACTCTTTGCTAAGATTTAAAAAAGTACCGTTCGATAAACCGTGCGTTTTACCTAATTAAAAAAAAGAATTCGTGTGTTTTACAGCACTCGTGCATTTTACATTACGATTACGCACAAGTACGTAATAAGATACAATACAATATTGAAATTGGTGTAATAAGAGACCCTTTACGAGCAAATGTGTTATAATAGTATATTATGCATCGAGGGAATAAAGCAGTGTCTAACGTCACGGGCAGCATATTGAATCCTGAGCGGAATGAAGGATTCCAGGATTAATTCCCGAGCGTAGCGAGGGAATTATATATTTAATTCCTGAGCGAAGCGAGGGAATTATAACAAGAATCCTGAATGTAGTGAGGGATTCAAGCCTGCCCAAGGCGAAGACACTTTTATTCCCGAGGAGCATACTATGCTTTATTCACCTACTGCACAGATTACTTATACGGCGGTGGACGACTGTAAGATAATAAAGCTCAGAAATATACATGTAAAATTTATGGGTAAATATTGAAAACATACCAGAAGTAACAGATCCGTTCACATTCCACACCACAATCCACTACTTATTTTTCCAAAAAGGCAATAAATTGTTCATATTTATTCGTATTTCAAATATTCGACTTATAGCAAAATAGTATAGCTATAGTCAATAGGTAATTAGGTACTATATCGTAATATTTTTTGGGATCAAAATATTAATTTTACTCGATAATTTTCGGAATGAAAGTCAAAATCATTAAAGGAAAAACTTTAGCAAAAACCAAAGAGTAAATTAACAAAAACAAACCGCGTTTTCTTTTTTTTTGTTTATTTTTTTACACAAAGCAAAGAGCACATACAGTTAACTAGTCATACAGCCTTTTTACACTCGCCGGGGGGCGCAGATGGCCAGTGTAGCAATACACACTCAGCCATACCTTTTTTTTTTCAGAAAATTATTTTCTTTGAATTTCACTTGACATTCCAAATTCAAATCTCATAATAACCCTTGGTGCATTAAGGAATTCAGTACAACTTTAAATCCCTTGGGATTAGTGTCCTGCTTTAAGGGTATGTTTCCTGACATATTATAGGTACGTTAAGGTGCAGTGGTGTATAAAATGGTTTATAATCTCTTACACCAGGGTTCAAGATATCATCATAGAGGTAAGTTCGCCCTTGCGTATTTACGTTCTGTACAAGGCCAGAACGCCGCCATAGGGAACTGCTCGCGTATATTTTGTAACGGGGTTTTTATGTTTGCGATTACGTAGTATACACAGATTTTAGCGCACTGCTCGTGTATAGTTTGTAATTCAAACGCGCGCGACCTAGTTCCGAAATATACAACGCCACAACACCTTTTGGGCTTATAGGGTTTTTATTGGACACCTTTATATAGGACGGTAAGACTGGGTGTGAGGGACATCAATGCCGCATGTAAGGGACAGTAATACTGGGTGTAAGGGACGGTCATATAAAACTAAGTGTAGTAGTGGATAGTAATGCTGGCTGTATGGGACAGTATGAAACATTATGTTTTGCGGGCAGACAAAAAATGATGGACTAGAATCATTTAAAAACATAGAATATACCAGCTGCTTCTCTTCCAAGGCAGACAATAAATTTGACTCAAATTTCTTGGAACTATTTATGATCATATTTATTGGAACTATGGTCATTTTTCTTGGAGCTATGATAATATTTCTTGAAGCTATGATAATGTTTCTTGGAACTATGAATCTTAGTTCTGGGAAATAAAACTATAGCGAAGCTGCAGCTGGTACATTCTATGATTTTAAAATGCTTTTAGTCCAGCATGGCATGGCAAACTTGTACTCGAACCAAACTTGCCATCGTACCCAACTCGCACTCGTGCCAAACTCGCACTAAAACTCGCATACGTGCCAAAATCGCACTAAAACTCACACTCGTGCCAAACTCGCTTTAGTGCCAAACTCGCACTAGTGCCAAACTCGCACTAGTGCCAAACTCGCACTAGTGCCAAACTCGCACTAGTGCCAAACTCGCACTAGTGCGCACTAGTGCCAAACTCGCACTAGTGCCAAACTCGCACTAGTGCCAAACTCGCACTAGTGCCAATCTCGCACTAGAGACAAACTCGCACTAGTGCCAAACTCGCACTAGTGCCAAACTCGCACTAGTGCCAAACTCGCACTAGTACCAAACTCGCACTAGTGCCAAACTCGCACTAGAGACAAACTCGCACTAGTGCCAACCTCGCACTAGTGCCAAACTCGCACTAGTGCCAAACTCGCACTAGTGCCAAACTCGCACTAGTGCCAAACTCGCACTAGTGCCAAACTCGCACTAGTGCCAAACTCGCACTAGTGCCAAACTCGCACTAGTCCCAAATTCGCACTCATGCCAAACTCGCACTTGAGATGAACTCGCACTACACCTTGTCCCCACCTTGACCCCACCTTGCCCACACCTTTTAGGCTTTTACTGAAAAGTAATTGAGTAATTAGACTACCCATTACAAGTAATGCAATTAATTTTGGGACTACATTGTAATACCATTATAAATAATTGTAATGTGATTAACGATTAATGCCTAACACTGCCTCTAAGCGTACTGGCAATGTATATTATGAAAGAAGCAATTAACTTATGTCACTACGAACTATACACGAGAATTGGCGTACTCCTGTTGTATACTTTGGAATGCCTAAGTAAAAAAGTGAATTCCAATCTATACGTGAGTAGTTACACCCCCTGGCGTTCTGGCCTTGTACAGAACGTAAATACGCTTCGCCCTTGCATACAAATCACATTTCTCTTGTATTTATGCAATAAAGAATATAAGTTCATGGGGTCGTTCTTGATAGAAAGTATGATTGATATAATTTTTAAGTAACAAGTGACATCGTTACCGTCCTTCCTGTAATTACTGGCACGTTCACTACTGGCAGAGGCGAGATTTTAACAGCTCGTGACTTCCGCTACGGCGTAGAAAGTCGCTACGGTTTTGTTCTGTTTTGAATTAGATCTCTACGCTCGTAGCTATTAGGTAGTTTCGAAAAATTGCAACAGTTGTATGAGTCAGATACCATGTGCAAAAATGTATTTTTGTTTTCAAATTATGCTATGTAAAATATTAATCTTTTACAGTGAAACAATCAAACATGATAATTATCTAAAACACAAAGTTATCTCATTTTGTCGTTTTATAAAAGGTTCCTAATTTGACTTATTGTCATAACCTACGTCATAATATCATTATTACGAACCGAGTTCGTTCTCAAAGAATATTCTATTTTAATTCCACTTTGATAGCCATTGTCTTTTACATTTTTACCGTTAAGTTTATGTTTGAGTATGCATTTTGCTTATGCTCAAAGCTTTATGTTACTATCTCATAAATACTGCTCTAGAACTTTTACTTTATTTATATTTAAAAGCCTTTTAAAAATGCTTTTATGTATAAAGACATATAGGTATAGTAGAAAATCATAATTGTATTTACGAAAAAGAGTA
Organism: Scrobipalpa atriplicella; assembly: GCA_029255725.1. Lineage (NCBI taxonomy): Eukaryota > Metazoa > Arthropoda > Insecta > Lepidoptera > Gelechiidae > Scrobipalpa > Scrobipalpa atriplicella. Next base: position 40,284 of record JARACY010001903.1, read on the forward strand.
AAGCATATACCGGGTGTAAGGGAAAGCGTATCGAAAATTGAAAGTGGTGGCTAAGTCAACGAAACTGAACAACTATCACCAGGAAAATCTTGCAGAAAAAGAAATTGGCTTTCCCATACAAATTGTCTGATTGAGGTTCATATTGCATGATAAAGTAGATATTTTTTAAATTTCCTGAAAGAATTTCCCGGTGATGCTTAGTTGGTGGTGCTTAGTGACGTTTCATTGACTGAGCAACCTCTTTCAGTTTACGGTACGCTGTCTCTTACATCCGGTATGTATAAGCTTTTTCGACTAAAAATTAAAAATTGATCAGTTTTTTATCGGATTCACATTATTCCGGGTGTATATACCCTTTATGTTACACCTTGTAGGTATATCTAGATAGAGAAGAGTTTCTACTTATGAGAAACGGCCTCGTTAGGCTCAAGTGCCGCATAATTACAGACAGACCGACAGACCGACTGTTGAACGTGGGCAGGTGAGTATACTAGGGGAAAAACCTCGTTTTTCTCTAGGATTTAAGTTACTAAGCAACCTGAACATGAGCTCTGGGAGTAAATACTTATTAACTTTTACTGTGTTTGTAAACAATCCTACAAATTGACTAGCTCCCACCTTGTTGTCATGTTTATTCTAAACTATATTGCCCTAGCTCTTCTGTAATGTCATTGGCGGAAAATTTAGACAATATTGAAGGTCTGAGGTAAAATCCTTATTTGAACTACTTATACATGGTGTAAAAAATGATTGCGTTCCTTTAAATCAAATTTTCTACTAATGATACCAAACAACTTTTCCAAAGCAAAAACTTGCTCTGATAAAAAATTTGCCTTTTCAATACAAAGAATGCTCTCCTCAAGACAAGACAAAATTTTATTTCGAGCTAAAATTTGAGTGCTTTGGGAAACATGTGCGTTATCATTAGTAGTACATTTGGTTTAAAGGAACGTAGTATTTTTTTACACCCTGTATAATAAAGTGCTACAAAAAAGTAAAGCTGCAAAATTAAACCCAAGCAAATATTCACAAGTTTTTCATCCTATTTGTGTTTTAACAAACCGACTAAAATTATTGAATTCTGAAAATGCTTTGTGAATATCAGATTAACCACAAAATATTATGGATAATCAAGGAAAATTTTGCCACACGCATGTCTATGGAATGTTTACCTTTGGTTTTTATTGTTAAGTGTTTAACAAATATATATTTCAATGGGTAGCTAAGCTAGTTCTGTTACTAACATCAAAGCAATTTTTGTTCTGGAATTGAGTTTCTCTTCCTAATTCAAACAAAAGATTTTGTGAGATTTTTTTGTTGGAGTTTTTAACGAAGTAAGTTTGAAGAGTAGGTATATTTCATCACGATATTTTTCAGGAAGCTTATGAATTTATTTTTTCTTTTATTTCTATACAAAAATGCTTGTATGAAGTACTTGACCTAATCAATAGCTTTTTTTCTACCTTAATCAACAACAGCAAATAGATATTATTATTTAAATCCAAACTACTAAATGAAAACTTAAACAAGGCCAGATAGTATTATTTAGTTATCTACTTTTTAGTACACTCCCACAGGATATGTTAATAAACACCGTCGAAGATGATTTGCGAAAAAACTACCTTGTATAAAACATACAACCAAATGTCACACACACATGTTATCATGTACACAAAGTTGTATATACACAGCATGTTCAGATAAATAAACAGGCGCTAACAAGCATCACAGAGGATGCTGGTTGCCGGTTTGTTGCCTCGATTAGGCGCCAGCAGTTCGTTAGAGCGCACACTGTGTATCGCTGTCAGTAAAATATTTTATCTCTATATTCGCACTTGATTCGTCTGGTGAAATATCGTACGATTGTATACTTAAATAGTCTGATCATACATTATGTGGAAATGTGATTGTCAAAACATCTACTATAATATCACTTTAAAAAATAAAATTAACCAATTATTTGTTAAGATTTTCAGTACTCTTAATTAAAACTTTATTGATTTTTTCTTGTTTAAAAAATTAATTTTGAAAATCAGGTGATCATTTCTTCTGTATTCTGCACAGAGTTAGTTTATTTTTGTAGGATTTTATCTTTAAATGAGAAATGGAGTGAAAGGACTCCTTTTTTCCCCTGAGTATTATAAAATTCGACTCAAGTGAAAACCACCACAATACTCTTGGTCCTGTGACGGGAAAGTATTAGTCCTAATAGTCCTTGATTCCGACACACAGATCGATACAGCCTTCGCACTTATATAGTTGTCCTTGACTATGGCCTGTTTCATAGGATTGTTACTGTACACATTCTAGTTTAATTTTGATTCTAGAAATCACAGTGTTCTATAGCACTATTTAGCTCATTTAGGTTACCTTTCTAGTTTTTGCTATGGATTCGGTGAGAGATTCAACTTAACTAAATCTTAACTAAAATCACTGCCGTCCATTTCTGTTCTCTCAGCACAGAAAATTACAGGTGCCCATATAGTCAAGATTTATAGGTATTAATTTTGTGCGCTGCCGAATTGCCCTTATTGGTAATAATCTAAGCACTGTATATACAGTTTCCTTGGATAATATACAATAATAAAATTACGCCTATATCTCATTATGGGGTAGATAGAGTGCCGAAAGAAAACAAAAGACAGCCATTTTAGCTACATAAGTATCTAAGCAAAGTCAAAATTTGCAAAGAGAAATTTTGAAGGATAAAATATACTTAAAAAAATTAAATCAGTTTTATCAGTTCACACAGGGAATTGTCCCATTTCTAGACGAGAAGGTACCGGTGAAAAAAAGTGATGCTAATGCATTTATACCTTTCAGGCACGTACTTCCTGCTGTACGATTTCCTGGACTACTTCGAGAAGGACGGACCAAGCTTCCTCCAGCGGGAGAAGTTCCTGGAAATTATCGACACGATCTTCAAAGACTTCTCCAAAATCAAGAGGGAAGCTATTGTTTTCCAGGTAAGCTGGTTATTTGTAACTTATCTTCAAATAGACGCCGGCTTCGTAGAAGATGGCGGGATGACTTCTAGACATTCTTCAAAACTAGAAGTCAGAAACCCAAGATCATATAACAAGAGTGGAGGTCTGTGCCATGCAGTGCTCAGGCTCATAAAAAAATACAAACCTGTATTCTTGCCGCCCAGCAAGCAGAGCAGAAAAGCGGACATTTTTATTAATCTACCGAGCGTAATGTCTTTGATTTCATTTAGCAGAAAGATAGCATGTATTTTAAAGAAAATAATCATCGGTACTACAATTTCAAACTAGCCCAGTTCCACGAGAACGCCACAACCACAACTATAATATTAACGAGAACTCTCTCAAAGTAAGGAAATCTTGCCGAGAAACTTCTAGGCTATTAGATCTAATCCTTTTATCTAAGCCATTCCCCTGCAATATTCTCATCCAGCTGCCGGGATTTCCCACAAATTATTTTCCTTAGAAGTTGAGATTTTCTATAAGTAATTGTTGTCAAGGAACAAAATCGTACAGTAAATATTTAAAGCTTGAGAATCATGACTTCTTTTGCTATTTCCTAATTTTGTTTTGTGAATAAGGTTTGATGATAAGGAAAACTTTAAGTGCAATCCAATAAATGAATCTTGGTAAATAGGTAATCTAAGTTTTTGTATGTATCTAAACGTTATAAACTTTATCATAGGAGAGAAAATTGTGAATTAGCTAAATAAAATAACTTCAATAATAAAATGGAAATAAATTCGCTCCATTAAATGTAAAAGGCTTATTCCAAAGAGCTGCTAATAGATTTTGTTCGCAGATTTTGGTTATGTTTTAAAGATTCACAGCTCTGTATTTGGAATAAAACTCATACAGAAAACTACAAGAACGTGGGTACCTCACCTCATATCAGTTGATAACTTTTACTTAACTTTCCAGACTGAAGGGCCAACTTGTTGAAGTAGAAAAGAAAAACAACAATAGAATTGTGTTGCCATTGATTTTAGTTTGAAAAGACTAAATAAGTAATAGGTTGTATAGACGTTTGATAATTTCTAAGCTTAGCTATAGTTATTATTTGATAAAACTTACATCGTCACTATAGAAGTTATGTTGTATCTGTGTGAATAAAATGTCACATGGTAAGGGTTATGTATGTATTTATGAAGTTAAGAATTTTGTTGTTATACCAAAAAATAATGACATCAAAAACGTGTATTCGTAATAAGAATAAAAACGTATCAGGTGCAGCCTGCAGTGCATGTAAAAAGATACAGCGAATATAAATACACTTTTATCTATCGTTTGGGTTGTCAGGTCCAACAACCCAATTTACCCCTGGCGTCAGAGATAATATGCCATCCTCTGTCTGGCTTTTATAATGATCTCAATCAATGATAATACCTGACACTAACACCTTTCAAGAAGCAATCATATTTCTTTTCATACAATCAGGTCATACTGTATATAATTATTATGATGAAACGACAATTATCGTATCAATTTGTATGTCTTCATGGGAATCGAACTCCAGCGTACAGAATGCAGTCTACACACACCGATACGTAAAGAGGATATCCCATCAGCTTGGACATTTGGACAATACAGCTAAACGCAATAATCGTATTGTCATCACCACGTCATGGTATCAGTAATTGCATCAATGGATACACCGCCACAATGAGAATTCATCAGTATCCAACGTTTGTGTTCGACTCACACGTATTAAATGACTTTAGATTACCGGATACTTGGTAATTTACTGGGTAGAAAGGCAGAGCTTTCAAGTCTTAGCTAGAACCGATATTGCCACGTCTTTAATGTTGAGGGGAATTGTCATATCTAATCTACCACGAATGTATGTGAAAAAAGTTATTTTGATATATTTTGAAATTAATAAAGTAGGTACATCATATTTCTACCATCTTTAGGCATATTTTCGGTGCCATGTACGGTAGCTACGTATTAGTAGTACGGTAGCCTACCAGATCGCGTTTTTTGCGTTTTTATTCTTGTTCAATATTTCCTCTATGCAGTTCCCGTTCCTCTCACAGGAATGAGAAAATCTATATCCTCGTAGGTTTTCTCGTTGGTTCATTTCCTTTACTCTGCGGTAATAAATTTCAAATAGACCTCGGTTTCTTGACTCAATGGTCGTTTTTACACTCGAATCGGATATTTCAAATCAAAAAGCTCCCTGATTTTAGCTCAGAAATAATTTTACATTTTCAATAGTCGTGATACATAATGAAAATGTATAAAAGAACGAGAGTACTCTAACTAATTTTTACATATTGTTTTTATTTTATTGTGTTTTGTAAAATAAAAACAAAATGTACGGTACAAAATGTACGGTCGAAATGTAAGTACTTTACATCGAAAATCAGTACGATTTTCGTAACTCACACGAGGTTTTTCTTAAAATGTTCTTAGATCTGTTCCGTTCAAGTCAACTTAAATAAAAAGTTAATTATAATTTGCATAAATCATAATATAACATTTTCGTGTTGTAGACGAAAACAAAAAACAGATTATAACTAGTTCTATCCGTAAACAGAATTATTCATGTTACGTAGGTACATGAATACTGACAGAGACCGCAAATAGTTTAAACCGAATCAAAGCAAGATCTTAACGGAACTAATCTAAATAGAGGTAGAAGGTTCTCTGCATAGTTCGCTGTTCTAATACTAAACAGAGAGACAGAAATTATAGTACCCTTCTATTCAAATAAGATTAACCACGGTGCTGAAGGACCCAGTACAGATTGTTAAACAAATCGATGTAAGATATCCTAACACAACAATCGATTAAGCGGCTTAGGGTCGCTACAGACACACATACCTTGTTACATCCCGATACGACTCGATTCTAATTTCTTGAAGTATCTGCATGCCGAAATATATCTTAAGATAACGTAATATACGAAGAACATCTAGCTAAATTGAGTCGTATCCAGGTGTATAATAGGGTATATTTTTTTACCGCTCAATACCGAGATAATAGATATATCTGCTGTGTCTTTGGTCACCCTTAGCCGTGCAGTTGCTGACAGTCTATTAGACACAGCTGTCTCTTGTGCTTGACACATAATCCAGGGACATACCTACCATGCCCAGTCTGATACGATATCAGGTTGCTATGATTGGCATGTATTTTAACAAACGCGGCCGCAAGCAAACCGCATCATGCCTTTGAGTTCGATTCTCGTTGACATTGGTTGAATAGTAATAGATACGTTTGTTACGTATTATACCTATGCAATTAAATTTGTTGATAGCTCACTCGATACAATGATTTCAAAATATTTTCTGATTAATAATCAAAATTATTAACTATATTCTTTTTGTCCTACAGTATACAGACTGGGCATGGTAGGTATGTCCCTGGATTATGTGTCAAGCACAAGAGACAGCTGTGTCTAATAGACTGTCAGCAACTGCACGGCTAAGGGTGACCAAAGACACAGCAGATATATCTATTATCTCGGTATTGAGCGGTAAAAAAATATACCCTATTATACACCTGGATACGACTCAATTTAGCTAGATGTTCTTCGTATATTACGTTATCTTAAGATATATTTCGGCATGCAGATACTTCAAGAAATTAGAATCGAGTCGTATCGGGATGTAACAAGGTATGTGTGTCTGTAGCGACCCTAAGCCGCTTAATCGATTGTTGTGTTAGGATATCTTACATCGATTTGTTTAACAATCTGTACTGGGTCCTTCAGCACCGTGGTTAATCTTATTTGAATAGAAGGGTACTATAATTTCTGTCTCTCTGTTTAGTATTAGAACAGCGAACTATGCAGAGAACCTTCTACCTCTATTTAGATTAGTTCCGTTAAGATCTTGCTTTGATTCGGTTTAAACTATTTGCGGTCTCTGTCAGTATTCATGTACCTACGTAACATGAATAATTCTGTTTACGGATAGAACTAGTTATAATCTGTTTTTTGTTTTCGTCTACAACACGAAAATGTTATATTATGATTTATGCAAATTATAATTAACTTTTTATTTAAGTTGACTTGAACGGAACAGATCTAAGAACATTTTAAGAAAAACCTCGTGTGAGTTACGAAAATCGTACTGATTTTCGATGTAAAGTACTTACATTTCGACCGTACATTTTGTACCGTACATTTTGTTTTTATTTTACAAAACACAATAAAATAAAAACAATATGTAAAAATTAGTTAGAGTACTCTCGTTCTTTTATACATTTTCATTATGTATCACGACTATTGAAAATGTAAAATTATTTCTGAGCTAAAATCAGGGAGCTTTTTGATTTGAAATATCCGATTCGAGTGTAAAAACGACCATTGAGTCAAGAAACCGAGGTCTATTTGAAATTTATTACCGCAGAGTAAAGGAAATGAACCAACGAGAAAACCTACGAGGATATAGATTTTCTCATTCCTGTGAGAGGAACGGGAACTGCATAGAGGAAATATTGAACAAGAATAAAAACGCAAAAAACGCGATCTGGTAGGCTACCGTACTACTAATACGTAGCTACCGTACATGGCACCGAAAATATGCCTAAAGATGGTAGAAATATGATGTACCTACTTTATTAATTTCAAAATATATCAAAATAACTTTTTTTCACATACATTCGTGGTAGATTAGATATGACAATTCCCCTCAACATTAAAGACGTGGCAATATCGGTTCTAGCTAAGACTTGAAAGCTCTGCCTTTCTACCCAGTAAATTACCAAGTATCCGGTAATCTAAAGTCATTTAATACGTGTGAGTCGAACACAAACGTTGGATACTGATGAATTCTCATTGTGGCGGTGTATCCATTGATGCAATTACTGATACCATGACGTGGTGATGACAATACGATTATTGCGTTTAGCTGTATTGTCCAAATGTCCAAGCTGATGGGATATCCTCTTTACGTATCGGTGTGTGTAGACTGCATTCTGTACGCTGGAGTTCGATTCCCATGAAGACATACAAATTGATACGATAATTGTCGTTTCATCATAATAATTATATACAGTATGACCTGATTGTATGAAAAGAAATATGATTGCTTCTTGAAAGGTGTTAGTGTCAGGTATTATCATTGATTGAGATCATTATAAAAGCCAGACAGAGGATGGCATATTATCTCTGACGCCAGGGGTAAATTGGGTTGTTGGACCTGACAACCCAAACGATAGATAAAAGTGTATTTATATTCGCTGTATCTTTTTACATGCACTGCAGGCTGCACCTGATACGTTTTTATTCTTATTACGAATACACGTTTTTGATGTCATTATTTTTTGGTATAACAACAAAATTCTTAACTTCATAAATACATACATAACCCTTACCATGTGACATTTTATTCACACAGATACAACATAACTTCTATAGTGACGATGTAAGTTTTATCAAATAATAACTATAGCTAAGCTTAGAAATTATCAAACGTCTATACAACCTATTACTTATTTAGTCTTTTCAAACTAAAATCAATGGCAACACAATTCTATTGTTGTTTTTCTTTCTACTTCAACAAGTTGGCCCTTCAGTCTGGAAAGTTAAGTAAAAGTTATCAACTGATATGAGGTGAGGTACCCACGTTCTTGTAGTTTTCTGTATGAGTTTTATTCCAAATACAGAGCTGTGAATCTTTAAAACATAACCAAAATCTGCGAACAAAATCTATTAGCAGCTCTTTGGAATAAGCCTTTTACATTTAATGGAGCGAATTTATTTCCATTTTATTATTGAAGTTATTTTATTTAGCTAATTCACAATTTTCTCTCCTATGATAAAGTTTATAACGTTTAGATACATACAAAAACTTAGATTACCTATTTACCAAGATTCATTTATTGGATTGCACTTAAAGTTTTCCTTATCATCAAACCTTATTCACAAAACAAAATTAGGAAATAGCAAAAGAAGTCATGATTCTCAAGCTTTAAATATTTACTGTACGATTTTGTTCCTTGACAACAATTACTTATAGAAAATCTCAACTTCTAAGGAAAATAATTTGTGGGAAATCCCGGCAGCTGGATGAGAATATTGCAGGGGAATGGCTTAGATAAAAGGATTAGATCTAATAGCCTAGAAGTTTCTCGGCAAGATTTCCTTACTTTGAGAGAGTTCTCGTTAATATTATAGTTGTGGTTGTGGCGTTCTCGTGGAACTGGGCTAGTTTGAAATTGTAGTACCGATGATTATTTTCTTTAAAATACATGCTATCTTTCTGCTAAATGAAATCAAAGACATTACGCTCGGTAGATTAATAAAAATGTCCGCTTTTCTGCTCTGCTTGCTGGGCGGCAAGAATACAGGTTTGTATTTTTTTATGAGCCTGAGCACTGCATGGCACAGACCTCCACTCTTGTTATATGATCTTGGGTTTCTGACTTCTAGTTTTGAAGAATGTCTAGAAGTCATCCCGCCATCTTCTACGAAGCCGGCGTCTATTTGAAGATAAGTTACAAATAACCAGCTTACCTGGAAAACAATAGCTTCCCTCTTGATTTTGGAGAAGTCTTTGAAGATCGTGTCGATAATTTCCAGGAACTTCTCCCGCTGGAGGAAGCTTGGTCCGTCCTTCTCGAAGTAGTCCAGGAAATCGTACAGCAGGAAGTACGTGCCTGAAAGGTATAAATGCATTAGCATCACTTTTTTTCACCGGTACCTTCTCGTCTAGAAATGGGACAATTCCCTGTGTGAACTGATAAAACTGATTTAATTTTTTTAAGTATATTTTATCCTTCAAAATTTCTCTT
>JARACY010001904.1:0-50003 GCA_029255725.1 Scrobipalpa atriplicella
CTTTCGTGCGTGCAGCACAGCATCCTTGTCTTTTGACAGATTTTCACTTTACGCTTTCTAGGTGTGAATAGCGAGGTTGCTCTACAATAGGTTATGTGTCTTAGATACACTTTCGTTTAAAATTTCAATAGTAATTATTTAGATTAAGATGCTCCTTCAAATGTATTTTACGTTTAGATTGATGGCATTGATAAAAATAAACAAGACACAGTAAAATACACTAATGATAACAATAACACAAAGTATCTTGTTGTATATTGTTCTCAACAATGGCCTACTATTTACAACGCTGTAATAATTATGTGCTCTAGATCACGTAGAACAAAATGACGAAGGTAAAGATAAAGATATTGAATTATATTGAAACACTTTTTTGAATTTCTGGCGTCAGGGAAGTAGTAGGTACTAGGTAGGTATATAGTTAAATGTGTCAACGAATTATGTGTAAATTACCTATTACTTTGCCCAGAAATGTAAATAAGATGGTTTTCTTTAGAACTAAATAAAAATAATAATTTTTAAATAGGTATTTTAAATTATGACCAGTTATTAAAAGTAGCTTCCACTCATAAAACTGAACAAATAATACGTCCCGATTAGAATCGCAGGTCCAAAACGTTTTTAATATTTTGAGCAATGATCCTAAAAATGCCTTTGTACAACCTTAAATAAAATTGTTACATTCATCTCAGTCAGTCTAATTACCAAACGTTTTATATGTAGTTATGTTATGTCATAGTTACGAATACGTAAATAACCTGTGCCTAGTGATATATTTTATCTACTTATTAAGGGGGCATCCTTATTATATAATTAAACTGACATCAAATATAATTTATCAGTTACCAAAATCTACAAATCAGTTGATAGCGGTACATGCGTTTAAAGGTCTGTTACTATCAGAGAATGGCTTGATGTTATCCTTTACTCAATTGCCTGAATAGGTACAAATTGGTGCAAGAGCGACTTAAGAGAATAAAGCGCCGCTTTCACCAATGAGATAAACTACTAAAGTAGATCAGTTTACTCTCAAATAATACATCAAAAGAGTCGTCAATACAAATACTTACATCTCCAATATGGCTAAAAGCAGCAGCTAGCAGTAGCCCAAAATTTCCTCCCAATGACATTGGCACTTGAACAGCATACAAGACTTGTACTGTGGACGCTCCAGGGAAGGTCAGCATGAGAAGCACTCCTGTGCACATGATGCTCATTCCAGCTAGTGGGAGGATGAGGAGAGGTTTTCTTCTGCCGCTGCAGTCGCTCCAGGGTCCAACGAATAGGAGAACTACGGTAGCTATGAGACAACCAACAAAGCTCCTGCTGATGTTTACACCCGATATTACTCTTTGACTTTCAGCCTGAAAAAGTGATTGATGTTTTGTTTTTGGGCAAGATCATTTTAGATCATAAATCGAAAATCTGTGGCAGGCATACTGCACACAAAAAGAATGAAATATTCACCATAAAAACACCTGAAATATTCTAATTATTTTCAACGAATCATTATTTATCGGATTTATCGTGGAGTAAATAAGATAATCACTGTCATGATAATTTTACTCATCAATATTTACTTAGCAATAATATCATTCAGCTTTATGTCAATAAGCATGTTTATAAATAGTCGACTTACTTCTAATGGTCCTCCATGCATTGCTTCGCACTTTTCTAAACTGTATCCTAAGTCTACATTGCAGGCCGTTCGCAAGTAGAAGTTCTGTAAAGAGGTCTGACCGAGGTTGATGGCCATCATGGCTCCAACCAGAGCTGGTTCTAGCAAAAATCTTCGTTTGTTTCGTACATCTTCAGGGTTCTTTTCCTTCTTTTCTTCTTCATCTTCCCTTGTTTCCGCTCTGGAACCAAAAACAATACATTTGTAAATTTTTTAGACCAATATTATTGTAACCAATTCTAGAGGCCAACTAAAACTAATTGATTAATACTATCATAAAGTAATAGTATTTTAATAACGTAATTTTGAAACAATTTCCAAATTTTTTTTTTTTTGTGAATAAATTCTTATTTAACTCTTGTTACTGATAGAAAAGTTGTTGCCAAAATTTTTGTCACTTACCTTAACTTTTGCAATTCAGTGAGATCCAACGAGCTTTCCATTTTATTTATTACAAAAAACTTCTAACTAAAAATATCACAGGTTTGCACTGAAATATAACAAAACAAATTCATATCACATCGCAGAGCATGAAACATCGCGCGTGTATCCGTCCGTATCACTCGAACTAATGTGCCCGATAACACGATTCCTTTGGATGTCACCGGAATAACCTACATCACTATTATGCATTATTTGAGAGTAAACTGATCTACTTTAGTAGTTTATCTCATTGGTGAAAGCGGCGCTTTATTCTCTTAAGTCGCTCTTGCACCAATTTGTACCTATTCAGGCAATTGAGTAAAGGATAACATCAAGCCATTCTCTGATAGTAACAGACCTTTAAACGCATGTACCGCTATCAACTGATTTGTAGATTTTGGTAACTGATAAATTATATTTGATGTCAGTTTAATTATATAATAAGGATGCCCCCTTAATAAGTAGATAAAATATATCACTAGGCACAGGTTATTTACGTATTCGTAACTATGACATAACATAACTACATATAAAACGTTTGGTAATTAGACTGACTGAGATGAATGTAACAATTTTATTTAAGGTTGTACAAAGGCATTTTTAGGATCATTGCTCAAAATATTAAAAACGTTTTGGACCTGCGATTCTAATCGGGACGTATTATTTGTTCAGTTTTATGAGTGGAAGCTACTTTTAATAACTGGTCATAATTTAAAATACCTATTTAAAAATTATTATTTTTATTTAGTTCTAAAGAAAACCATCTTATTTACATTTCTGGGCAAAGTAATAGGTAATTTACACATAATTCGTTGACACATTTAACTATATACCTACCTAGTACCTACTACTTCCCTGACGCCAGAAATTCAAAAAAGTGTTTCAATATAATTCAATATCTTTATCTTTACCTTCGTCATTTTGTTCTACGTGATCTAGAGCACATAATTATTACAGCGTTGTAAATAGTAGGCCATTGTTGAGAACAATATACAACAAGATACTTTGTGTTATTGTTATCATTAGTGTATTTTACTGTGTCTTGTTTATTTTTATCAATGCCATCAATCTAAACGTAAAATACATTTGAAGGAGCATCTTAATCTAAATAATTACTATTGAAATTTTAAACGAAAGTGTATCTAAGACACATAACCTATTGTAGAGCAACCTCGCTATTCACACCTAGAAAGCGTAAAGTGAAAATCTGTCAAAAGACAAGGATGCTGTGCTGCACGCACGAAAGACATAAGTTCAGGGAAGCCTTCGACCAAAAAATAAGGAAGACAGACCAACTTGAACAAACAAACAAAACGAACGTAGAAAATCTACTTGTTTAAAGCATTATTTTGAGCAGCCGGGTTTTTGGTTTCTTTTTTATTCGCGGTGCTTTGTCTTCCTAAGTAATTCTTTGTTCTGGATGTTAGAAAAGTTGCGCAACCGCAACTCTCCCTAGAACAAGCCGAAACAAATCGTTTTGCTAAGCTTTTGTTACTCCAAAAATGATGCATTGCTCTTCACTGGCTGTCAATGGACGACATTGCTCACCGTGATACCTGGCCACCTACTACATGCATCAGTTTCACGGCCAAGTGGTAGAGCCAGCTCTAAAATAAAACAGTTTGGATTCCCGCGCGCCGGACGGTTGCACGCTCTGAAGTTACGCGAACATTATGTGTGTGATTAACGTTTATTATAACATCTGTTGCAACCTCTGCCTTTGAATCTATTTGTGCAATTCTATTTTTAGATTCTCTCCCACACTCCTTTTTCGATTTTGTATGTTTTGCAAATATTACTAGTAGATTCAATAGTTCCTTGCATTATAAAACAACAGCAAAATATTTGCTATTTCTTTATTTCAACAAATAAGTACTTATATTCTGTGAAAAGGTTCCAGTGCTCCTAATATTTACTTCAATATCCTTGTGAAAAAGTTACGTTAATTCCCCGATGATGTTAATTAGTGCTATCTGTTTCTGCAAAACTGGTTTTAATTGACTTACGGTTCAGTTTCAAGTTTTCGTTACGGCATTTCGACTCTTACTAAATGTGAAGTCAAGGCTTATTTTACCTTGCAGTGGTATAAGTTTCAGACTTACAGTTCTTCCTTAATCGGCAGTTAGTTTGTATTGTTCAATGCAGACAGTTTTTTGAGTACAGAGTTTAGAATTAAAAAGTGAATAATTGTGAATTGTGAGTGTTTAAATAATAAAACAAGTTTAGACTGATCGAATAGGCTCCAAAAATCATTTCGATGATATCATTTATTAACATTCGTAAATTAAGTTCTACATTATGTCTAATATTCCATTTAATATGTGTAGCCAAAACGTGTCTTGGGACTCATGTGTCTCTTATATGGTCACTTCTATTATTTCTCAAACTTCTTGGACTAACTTGTATTACATCAATTTTGGTTTAGTTTTGAATTCAATTGTTTCATTTTGACTAAAGTCACCGCAGTCGTCATTGCTTAGTAACTTATGGTCATGATCATCATTACCATAGAATGACGGTGGTATCCTTTTGAGCGTGTAGATAACCTTGGAATTGTTCATCGACTTCGCATTGCGTACTAATTGGTTTGTAGCAAACTGCTAATAAAAGAATTTTAACTAGGAAGCCGATCCAATTTTGTTACAAAATAAGTGTATATTACTGATGATTTCAAGTTTTAGCAAGGTACCTATAGTAGCTAAACATGTTTGATGCATATCTTTCAGCTATCACGCTATTCTATATCAGACGGTAAGATAAAAGTTTACCTACCTACAAATAGTTATGCAAAATTTTGAAAACTTTTTTCAATATGGGATGGCTTCGCTTTTCCGTCGTTCTTTTGCTGGAAATGCGCCTTATTGCCATTTCCCTGAGAGGAAATGCACGCCTTTACTTCCGCTGAGTGCAATCTCACAGGGCATCTGAATGGTGTGACGTCATCATATCGATCCTCTGTTCTACTGTCACTACTGTGTCGAGAGCTGAGACGTCACATTGACTTGCGCGCGCACTTTTAAAAACTGCTTCCTTTTGCAAAAGGTCAAACGATCTCAACTACTTCTTAATTGTTACTTTACAGAAAAAAAACCACTAGATTGTATTTGAGTATGATAATGAAATTAAAGAATAAAGTAGGTATAAAGGAGGTAGTATGAAATCACGTACGGTAGAGTTAGTGATTGTTTCATTTGGAAAATTAGAGCGCATGCGTGGAAAACATGGCGTCACACGACCTCACTGTAGGGTGGCAGTGCCGATTGAACAGGGATGTATTAAGGGAGAAGACAAATTCCTATAGTTAGAACAATCTCTATATCAACATTATAATAGAAAATCTAAGTTGGAGGTTTTTATACTGATTAATACAGCTTTGTTTTTTTTTTGACTTGTACATCGACTTAAAAGTCTAAAACTTTAACATTACATGCCTTTCGTCATTTCCTGATACTTAATTTTTAGTAGTAACTAACTATTATTTTTTCTTTCTCGCGCAATTCTATTTACGAAAACCATACTGATTTGTCATAGTAACCCATTGATAACTCATAAGATTTGTGCGTAGTAGCTACCTACCTAGTACCTACATTGCTAAGGTAGCTACGGCGTAGCATGGGTCAGTGAAAAGAGGTCATCATCTTCATTCTCCAAATCCGTCCCTCTTCGGTATTTGCATTCGGATACCATCGGCTTCGCTCGTGCGTTTCCGTGCGCCTGCCTTCAACCCTCGGCAAGATGCCTCACCATAACCCGAAAAATCTTTAACTCCCTTTTTACCCGGAAAATGCTAAAATACCCAGTGAAAAACCATGTGAAACGATAACTAGGATCGAAACTAACCCAATATCTGTTAATTGGTTGTTTATACTGTTTCAGTTGAATGCCTGTGATAGTTAAATTGTTGTGGTTGTGGTACGGACGGGGGTGAGCGCAGTTAGATACAAGGTAAATGTAGCAATATCTTTTTGTTACGCTTAAACAAAGTTTGTATTTCCTTACCGATTCTAAATTTAGAAATGGTGCATTCAAAGTCTTTACACTGAATTTATGAATCTTTGAAAACAATGTACAGATTCTCAGAATCTTGTGCAAAAAATAACAAGTTCGAAAATAAAGGAGAGTGTTGTTCAATTTAAAAACTATATTCTATTTCTACAGGCTAGAAGTCATGAAAGACATCGATGAAGAGGATGAATGAAAAAGGCGAAGTCAACAGAATGCTTGGTGAGTACATCATATTTATTAGATCATAGAGATTTTACCCCGTCCATAATCTACTGTGATCTATTTCGAAAGGCAAGAAAGACTTTGGTGCAAAATAAGTTTAAATGAGGAAAATGAAAACTACACAAGAATAATAAAACATGCGAATGCAAATAATGTTGATCGCACTATTCGCACCGGAAGCTACGATACCTAGTCGTTTTCCACTTCCGTGATTATCCTGCAGCGATAACCGTGGTCTGTATAACCCTTTATATGGATGATTGATTGAGTTTTTTCTTGCCAGTTCTCGCCATATTTTATGTAGGTACCTATAGTATAGAAACCTACATAAGTAATATGTGATATAAACGGCAAAGGTATTTAAAAAAAAAAACGGATTCCTATGATATTGAATAACAACCTTATGCACTTATTTGGCTATTTGCTATAGATCTCACCGCTATCAAGATGAGTATTCTTCGTCTTACCGTGTGGGTTTCGAGCCGAACGACCCGATGAACCCTGGTGTCAGGGTTTTTAAACCGCCTAATAGTCCTAAAATTAGTATGAACGAATTAAATAAAGTTGATGCCGCTGTAATGTATTTTTTATTTATTTATAGATCGTCATTTTATTTATTTATATGCATATAACATCTAATTAGCTACTCTAAGCACATCATAGGGCGTTATAGAAAGCACTCAGTACATCCGTAGAAGGAACGTCACGAAGCAATGCATCGTCAATATGAACACTTTCTCGTTGCCCTTTGAGGGGCCTGCAACTTTTTTTGTTTTAATCCTCGTAGTTAATCTTAGTGTTTTTATTAATAAAAGTCTTGAGTTATTCAAAAACTTTAACAATGTAGGTCTCTAAGAGTAGATAAGACACGGATTTCTTAGTTAGCATAACATCTATAGCAAACAGTCAGTGCCCGTGTTGACACTATTAAAATAAATTACCGCATGTGGCGTATATCCATATTTAGAAATCACCTCAAGGCCCATAACGTGCATCAGTACGGATACACTCAGTATGGAAGACTTGTGCAGTGCAGTGACTATGAACTGATAACCTATTGATAAGTTTGACTTCATAGACGAGAGTGATATTGACAGTGATTTTATAACCATCAACAAGTGCAGTGACTCTGGTTATGAAGAATTTAATAACATTGAAAATAAATTCTAAAGTGTTAATTAGAAATTTTAAGCTAAAGGTGAAGAAACTATTACAAACATACTTACTAAAGATTAGGAAGAGAAAGAAAAAAATCTAGATAAAGACAGCCGCTCTGAAGTAGATAAAGATAGAGGCTCTTTTGTTAGAAGCGAAAATGATAGGGTTAGTGATGTGCGTGTTTTCTAAAATCTTTGAAATTGCGAAAAGTGCGTATTGGCCAGAGGAAATTGAAAAACCATTAGTGACGAGTGCTAAAAAACGTAAAAAAAAGTTTCGTAGAAGGCGGAGACGAAAATTGAAAGGTATGTTTATGTATATTAAGCAAAAATACTGCATCTAACTCAAATTGTATTTTTAAATTGTTGATGTTTCGAATTGTACCTATAGATATCTATGTACAGAAATCTCAGCTAAATCCTAATGTCAACATACCATGGACTAGGAGTTGTAAACTAGACATCCGTTGATCTGGTGATGTAATGAAGTGCAATAGATCTATTTTCAAAACAACAGCTAGGACGACATCTACCGTATAGTCCGTTAACTAAGTGGCGATCAATGCTCACTCAAAATCGTGATCGACAAACCAAAGGTACAGCGCACACACAGCGCATTCTCACATTGAGGTTAGTTTTACTTGATCATAAAAGATGGCGCTGCTTATATTTGGAAAACTTTTTTGTTTTACTTTATTTGATTTACCTACCTATGTTGCTGTTCCTTAGTAGGGTTTCTTTGTATTACCTACATACTATACATATTGTTATTGAAATAGGGGTTTTAAATTCCGGAGAAAATTCTCAGTTTCAAAATAGATGGCGTTATGCGCGCTTAACATTTTGACAGGCCGTCGTTGTTTTGACGTTTTTGTTTCACGCAATGTGACAAATACAGCTTTCGGAGATGTAAAAATATGGATTTGAAAAAATTAGAAAAAATATAAATAGTCAATAGACTTTTCCGTGTAAAGAAAAGTTTTTTGAGCCAGTTTTAGTGTCCTCTGCAGGAACTCACAAGTATCGTCCAAAAAATACCATTAAGAACTTGAAACTTGACACAAAATATTTGTTTTAAAATTTTAATTTCCGCAATAAGACTATTATACCCTTAATTACATAAAATCTGCTTCGTTGTATTTAATTTCAATATACATTATATTTTTAATTGAAATTATAATTTAATAATTTATATTAATTATAATAGTGTAGTATTTAGAGATGCAGATTTAGTTACACTACTATAATCACATGAATTTTAGACTTATATACCGTAAACATCCTGTTTTCCTCATAATAATGTGTGTCGCGCTAAATTGTATTTAAATACCACAGATATTAATAATATTTTTAACTATTATTCTTCGATAATTTTCTGAGCTAATGACTCGGTCCCCATTCAATTAATTCTTATTTTGATTGATTAGATAAACTTCTCAAACATGTTAGAAGATTATGTCTTGACGATCTACATTCGCCTGCTCGTGGTGCTGAGGTCGTTCACTTCATTATTATGACTGATTTGGCAAACATACCGTTACACATTTTTAGCTGAACCGCTTATTACGCCCTGTAGTAGAATTTAGAACTACCAATAAGTATGTTGAAAAAGGCGTATTGATTTATCAACTAATAAAGCCTAAAGGCTTAAACCTTAATGAAGAAAATGTATAATATAAGGAAACGCGTTATTTATAATTATTGATTTCTTATATTACTTACCTACTAGATTTTTATAGAAACATTACCTAGATCCTAGAACTGGACATACAAATGTTATCATAATCTTCCCATTTTTCAATTCATCTCAAACAGATCCTAAAATCTTCCCTGAATAAATAATTGGGTTTGGTAGCGATTTTTTTAAAACGATTTTCTGAACGGGATAACTAAGACAGCTGCTTAACCGGACTTAATCAATATTCTAATATGAATTGTAATTAGTGTAAATAAAATAACATCATCGTCTGTATGCATAAAAGTCAAACCAGAACTGATTATACATAATTTGCGGTCAAGTAAACATCCAAACGCCATTACACGCATCGGTGAAAACGAATTTTCTCCGCGAACGAAATAACGTGAGACTTTCCCAAGATTTCCTTTTCCTGAGGTAACATTACAAAAAGACGGCAATAAAAATAAGTAATGGGATTTGGGAAATATTAAAAAAGCTGATGTTATACAGGGTGTTCGGGCAACACTAAGGAAGTAAACAGTTCCGTCTAATATAATATAATAAACAACTTTTCTCTGAAATCCACCAATAAAAAAAAACTTTCCACACTTTATCTCGGTGGAAAAAGTATTTTGATCTTCAATTTGAATTGAATTAATTTTCTGCCCTATTTTATATGTTTCATTATATAAGTTTTTTATTCAAGGTACACTCCGTAGGAATATTTTTTCTTGAATTGGATAATAAATTCTTACATTGAAATCAAAAAAAGAAATCAATATTGCCTGAAATTTAAGATTTAAAAGGCGTAAAAAAATGTAGATTTTTCTTTTCTCAAGACTTTTCACAGGGATTTGTTAAGGAATAATATTTTAAAAAAAAGAGCAAAATTAATAAAACAAAATATATTTGGTCCCTTTTTTTAGGTATATCCATTTGAAAAGTCTTGGAAAAAAATGGAGAACCCTCTCCATCCACTGTTTTGGTTTGTTTGCGAGTCGCGTGACGTATCACTTCGAGCGGTGTGAAGTTGGCGCGCCTGCGTACGTCAGTAACGCGCGCTGCGCCTGCGCGCAAGACACCTATACGGCGGTGCTGCAGTCGTGATCCGATTAACAACGTCAGTTTTATTTTCTTCTTTATTAATCATGTCAAATTTATTTACTTTATCTTTTTACTGTATCGCTTTATTTGACCGATCTGTAAGATTTTAGAAACGTATTTTTTTCATGATGCAATCATAGGAATCCCAGTCATTAGTTACGAATTCGCGAAACCATTACGTTTTCTAATCCGCGTTTTCCTTTCAGTTTTTGTGCAATTTCTTCAGCTGTTTTCAAGTATCAAAATATTGAAACATCGCGGTCGTTGTATACTCCAATTAATCCCGTGCTATTTGTGTCCCCTGTTCCCGTCTCGCGGTGTCTCGTGGCTAGATTCGCGCCGGTCGGGATCTCGCGTCCCGTTCGCGCGCCCATTCACGCGACCCCTCCAATATTTCGTATCGGGAGTACGGGATAGCGCGCTCTTCGCAGCTGTCAAATCAAGCGATACGCAGTTAACCTCACTATTACAAATAATCCTAATCTTATTTTTCTTCACGTTGCAGTGTCTTTACTTGTGTTTTGTCACGTGCAAAAACAATGTGGAAAGTGGTTTGTTAATGTTATTTTCTAAGTAACTTGTATCCTTTCTGACTATAATATATATAAAAATTGATCGAAGACATAAAATGTGAGGTGTTTCGCCCTCGGAGTGTTAAAGTGTAACAGTGATGAAGGTGCTAATAATTCGACAGTGCACCATATAATCGAACACTCAAAAAGGATACATTGAGAAAAGAAAATGCGGATCAAGACTCGCACAGATTTTCGCCCAAATGGTAATTTTTTCATTCATTTCTTTAAAAATAATAAAAGAGAATGGAAATAACAACTATTTAAATTAGACTACCCTCTTAATAACAATTTTAATACTTATCATAACAAAAATAACTGTCAGCATGTTAAATGTAAATTAAATAGTGCAACAACGACTTAATGAATGTAAATATGTAAATATAATTGACTATGTTAAATAAAGTATATTTCCTTATACATTCGCACATTATTTTAGGTATATAAAATATATAAATATGTTCATATAAGACAAAAAGAATATAAAACAAGCTACAATAACATTGCAAGAGCACGTTTGCTAAATTTCGTGCTTGAGCAAAAAACTAATTGCTGAACACAGGAAACTCAGCTGGTACCTATGTCGGCAAGATTGAAGTACCTACATAATTAAGAATTTAAAATAAGCAACGATAGTATCTACAAATTAAAACGGTACTTGCAAGGTGGTAATATTGGTAATGCAGTTTTGAAAGGGTTAATCAATGTTGTCGACATTGACAACATGTTTTGCTTATGCATAAGTGAAACCTTGCTCGAACTCATTATCCTCTCAATACCAATTGGTTTCTTAATCACTCATGACTGTACCAATAAGGATGCATTTAGCTGTAAAGCCAACAATGACACTTGGTTCATCCGTTTCATCTGTTCAAAGGCGTATGAGAATTCTAATGTTTTAAATTGCGATGACGCGCTGAGCTCTCTGATTGGTACAATTTGTCGGCTCGGGCGCGGTTCCATCATGAACATCATCACTGGAGTCTATTGAGACATAACCCGAATAAATTTCATTTAAATTTTTGTAGCCAATGATATATATAGCTTCTGGCCTTTCTACAACACGAATAATAGTATGAATGAGTATGACCGTTATAGTTTTTGATACAGCATCTTTTTCTTTTTTGTCAAAAAGAGCGTTTATAAAAGTACCTAAGAGTAGGTATAATTTCTAAACAAGTTAGTTAGGTATTTACGTGTAAATGAATCATTTAACTCGGGTTAACTGTTTTCCTTCCGCTGTTCTAGTTAAATTATTCATTCCCAGCATCACCTACTTTACCATTGGGTTCTTTCTAGAATTTGTATTCATAAATGTTCTATTTCTTTATTCTCGTCACCAGTCAAACAGTTTTATACCTACTAAACGATAGGACAGACTTAATTCAAAAGTCTTAATACCTATTTCCTTATCATCTCTTCTAAAGTCTTTTAACATTTATACATCTTAAAATGAATTCCATTCATTGAAATATATTAAAGTTTTCAATTTGTTGAATGTTTATGAATGGTCACTATTTACGTGTTGTCAACAACAATGGCGCCGGAAATAATACTGAACATACAAGGTCTTTTTTATAGTTCATTCAAATCACCTATTGTTTGTTCCGAGTTGGTTATCCCTTATGTTTAAGGGTGCATTTTATAGGGCGGCAATATCATCGTTTTAATGTATTATGTAATTGCAACTAGTCGCAACGATAAAATTGTGATGAAAAGTTTTTTTGTCGTAAATCTTAAACATTGATCGTTTACTAAGTTTTTTTTTTAATAACTAGCTTACAAAACTATAACAGCTATAACTTCCTGTAAAATGTTGTAATGATGCTTTATAATCCAATCGCTTGCAAAAAGCTAAACATCTTAAAATATCTCAACTAATATAACAACGTAACAGTAGCCCCAATGAATTTCACCAAGATTTTATGAACGAACAAAAAGTTCCTATCAATGAAAGTCAACCAAGAGAAATAAAAGGAATATCGCGAACGATACAAAGTGGAACTGTCGGACGTTATGCAATTCCGTATCACATGAGCGGAGTACTACGTCTGGTAACGATCATAGATTGTGCTTTTAGTTGCGATATGGATCTGATAAGTTCCAGGTAACTTCTTTGGCAGATAATGGGAATGTAATCTCTGTTCTGCTTTCACTCCACGATATATTTTTATTGGTTTTATCGCAATAAAGGCTTAACTGCCGTTTAATAAAAAAGTTTAATATGTGAAATCTATTTTGCATTTTTTCGAATCTATTTCTAAATCAATAGGTAGTACCTATATGTTTATACACTGTATCGTATCAAGGTAGAATAAAAGTTTCTCCAACTTCTTATGTGCTAACAAAAACTTCATTAATATGCATATCACGTCTTTTCTGCAAAGCTACCCTTAACGGAGTGCATCCTGCGAACTTACTTGAGGGTGTGTATCGATTGGTTTCCTCGTCGCGACAAACATCGAACCACCCCTAAAGGAAAAGTAATTTTCCGAGAACTTTTCAGATCCCCTCTGTTTGCTTTCGTGCGCCTCTTGTCTTAAACGTTCGCAGAGCGATTTGGATTATCAGATTTAATTTTGCAGAGCTTTTATCAGAGATTTCTTGTCGTAATTTTATTGGTATTCAAAGTGACAACAACGGTTACTTCACTGAATTCTTTAACATATTTAACAATAATATGATATCAAAATAATTATTTTCATTTCTAAAAATATTACGTAACATCAATTTTTACCTTAAATTCTTTTAGGTGGTTACTTTATGTAACTTCTACCTTCACGCTCCAGACAGCTGTTATCACCTAACTTTGCAAAGATTATTTAAAGATGTCCGTCTGATATCCTCACTCGAATAGCACCTAATGTTGCGTGTCGTTTAGCAAAGCGAGGCGAAATTTGAAAGTGAGCATCAACTTGATATACCACTACACAATACTGATGTCTATACTTAACATTGTATAACATAATAGCGAGCGCTTATGAGCCGTTTCTATAGAATTATAGTGTTGCCTTCTCTTATGTAAGGGTTGGGCTACTTCTTTTGACTTGATTTTGTACTAATTATAACTCTGTGTGGACGATATAATATTTACACTGTTTGTGACCTTTTGACCGGGAAGGTTTTGATTTTTAAGTACCTACCTACTTAGTTGCATAAATGTGTTGATCGCATCGAAACGGAAGTCCGCTAATCAATCTCTCTAAAGCCCTTCAAATCTTATGACAAGAAACATATTTTTTTATGCTATATTCGCCCTGATTTGAAATAAAAACATTACTTGCAGTTTTATTCTTTCGGCACTTTCGGTGCTATAAAAGTTTGCGCACGTTTTATGAATTTCTTCTTTTATCTGATTATTCGTTTGGACAGTAGGAACTTATTCATCTCGTGTGCGATCTATAATTGAGTTTCACACGAATGCGACTTAACGAGAAAGTGAAACTAAAATGTTTGTATTGTTCATAAAACTCCGAATATAATTTCAACAGACTTTTAGCAACAGAAAGTGGCCAGGTTGTAAAAAGTTGATTGACAGCCCGTAGCCCATAGGTATCGTCATGTAGGTATATTGACTCTTGGAAAATGAAGATGAAAGCGAATTGTGGAACTACTTTTTCAATTTTACGATATTAACAAACAAATAGCTTACGCTGGTATGCAAAATGACAAAATATCGGCTAATGAAATTGCTGGTGCTGTAATATTATGTATTTATTTAATCAACTTATATAAAAATGCATACTAGGTAAAGTTTATTTCGTGAATTTTTAAAATTTTATTGTACGGACCCATTTATCAAATTTGTAGGCAGTATAGAATCTGTCAAGTCGCTATAATATCATTCGGTTTACTTAGTCTCGATTAAAATTCAAGCTGCCAATAAATTTCCTGAATGCCTGTGTAGGCATTAGATCATCGTTAACATTTAAGGTGATAGGTATAACCCAAGCAGCCACTTTCAGTCGCATGATCTCCAAAGTAGTAACAAGCAAATTACAAGTCGTCGCCGTTCCGTAACTGTTACTACGCGTCGCGACTGTGTTGGCTTTGGTAACTAAGTGTGGTAATCGTGTATACACAAGGCGACCGAAATAAGTTTCAGTAACAATGTATGGTTGCTGTGTACACACATAACTACAACGTTACTAGATTTTTGCGTACACTTATTTTCATAAACTTTTGCGACCAAATTGTAACTAGTGTATACACTAGTTTTATTTTCAGTTCTTGTGTGGTCATTGTGTAGTAATTGTGTAGTAACTGCATAATTGTAATTAATATAGCGTGTGGTAACGTTCCGTAACTGTTTATAAACAAACATCTGTTAATATCTCGTGTATTTGAATGCAATTGACATTTTAAGTGCTTGCTTCTCAAACTGTACTGATAGTCCATGGGATGCTCGCCCAGGGGGTACCAATTTTCCTTTATACAGTAGTTGGACATAATTATAGGGATGTAAAAAAACTATGCTTGCCATCTCTGAGTGGCAGCTAACAAAAATGGCGGCCAATTAAATATGGCGGATATTTAACTTAGTTAACTTTGAGTGCATATTTTTTTCTTAATACCGTAGTTAGACAGGCTTATAAGAATGTTAAAAAACCTTATTTATGATCTCTAAGTAGTATCTGATAAAAATGGCGGCCAATCTTAGACAGAAAATGTTGATTTCCATAATATCAACTGTTTATCCGATTAAAGTTTTTATTTTTTTATTTTTAAGGTCTTACCATATACCTTAAATATTGTCTTTATACTGTTCCTGAAAAGTAAGCCGTTAATTAGTTATTTAAAAAAAAATGCAAAAAATTCACTTTTGTAACTTTTTAATTATTGTTTTTATACAAGATTTATTGGTATTTATTGTTAAAAAATATTTTTGCTATATACTTTAAGAAATTGCCTTTAATTTGATATATATATAACACCTTTAAGTTTTATTTTCCAGTTGTCCATGGGTAGACTGTTTTCCGTTCGTTGCAAAATTTCTATTTCGCACTTTTTCCTATTGCGTGGCCAATACAACACATTGTTTTCGAAGTCAATCCAGGTATCTGGCGCAATGGAAACAAATTTCGATCCACCTTCTGTGGTTTATACCACTGAAAACGGCATGGTTGGAATTCTGGATTTTAGTTATGGACAAACTTTGAGATTCGCTGTAAAAGAAAAAATACAATGGCACCATTTTGAAAATTTAGTAACAAGTAGACACAGGTCGACATAAGTAGACACAATTACGTAACAATGTAACCAGTTCGCGACTACAATTTTTTCACAAGGTAAAATCTATTTTGTTTTTGATTTAGCTTTTTTTCAGTTTAATTTTGCATAAGTAATCGAATTTTAGCATCAAATATGTCTATATTTAGGAAGAGAAGCTTTTGATAACTGGAAATGTAGAGATTTCTTAAATCAAAAGGGAGCAATCAAATTACTTAATATCAGTTTATCAATCAAATTACAATTTCGAGGTGGCCCTTTGGCATATTTCAAACTATATTGCCTTATTACACGACAGTTTTAACTTCCCACGTATATTTTATGTATTCAAACTTCTAAATATCAATAAAATCTAAATAATGTACTTACTCAAGCAAACAATGATGGCGAAAAACTTAAAGTTTTATAAACTGTCACTTCAAAATGACGTCCTCAAGTTAAGAGCAATGAACGAATGATTGAGTCGGATTGAGTGAATGTTTTCTAAAATCTGGTTATAAACTGAGAACAAAGTGTACACACAGCGACGTAACCGTGTGACCAAAATGCGACTGTGTACACTCGTGTCCATTCTGGTCACCAGGCCTAAATTGGGAAGGAACAACGACCAAAAATGCGACAAGAATGCGACTAAACACAATTAGTTACCACACAAAAGTGTGGTAAATGAGTAGTAACGGTTACCTATAATGGCTGCTTGGGAAAGAACAGGTAAATGTCAAACGCTCGAAGCTTCATAAATAGGATAAGTACCTACACTTAAATACCAAAAAGTGTACCTATCTTACACTAATATGACTTGATGAGTCTTATGATGATGATGATAGATTTAGTCTTTGTCAGGAAAAAAAGACGGGTACACTAAGGAGGCAAAAATGGCTCTTAAATTTAAATATACTGCAAGATACTGAATTCTGATATCATGTATTAGGCACTGTCATCCAGAGTAAGTCCAGAGTGCACAAGTTATTCGTAGTAGATACCTTCTATCTACAGATGAAACTTTCTAAAAGTATATTTCTAAATGTATATTGTTATTTCTGACGACTTTCTACAAATACCGAAGTAGCACTGACATCCATGTGCAGAATACTGAAGTTTTTTTGATACCAAAGTGCAGATAAATGTCAAACGTTTAAGATCCAAACTTGGTGCGTGTCAGCTATCAAAAACAACAAGGTGGTCACGGACCAGGTGGATCCAAGCCATTTATTGATATTCGCATCTGCCCACTCCAGCGTTTATTGAGTTTGCTGGTATCATAAATTCCCTCACATTATTATTTAGAATTTATATTGTGATGTGATACAAGGTGTAAAAGGACGGTTAACATTTTGGTGAAATTGAATCACATTCCTTCTACGGGGAAACCTTTATAACCAGAGAGTCGGGGAATTTCATATGCGAAGCAATTTTCATTAGATTTTCTGGTAGGTATTTAGTTTCTGTTGGGATTAAGGTACACGTAGGTACTATTTATAGAATAAGCAAATGAGAACATATTCCAAATATTTTAGTTATTTTCTATATTCATGATTATTATTACACCGTAAAAACACACAATAAGTTGCTAAGAGAGTTAGTGCTGTAATGTAATGTAATGAATTAATAACCATAAAATTGAAAAGCATTAATTAAAATTGAAGCTGAGTTTTGGGTTGTAAAGTTTGTCGAAATTAGTTCGATAGTATGTTTGAATTGGTTTTGTTAGTTCGTTAAAGTTCTACAATTATTAACATAAGTAAATTGACATCAAATTTCTTGCATCGCTGGCAGATTATGTTAATCAATTGAATAGACATGCAAAACATAATATTATTAACGTATATTTTATTTACCGAGGAGGCGGTTTTGGATGTTTCTTGAAAATCTGCCAGTCACTGTACCAGATGTTCAGTATTATTTTTATTATGAAGTATGTCAAGCGGTTCTATCGTTTTGTTGCATAAAATAACATTCTCAGAAAATCTTACCACCGTTCTATGTAGGTCTCAGTTTGCTTATAGAAGCAGGAAATTTATCAGCAGCCATGACTAAGCATTTCGCGTGTTATTTCTCATAACACTAGTCTGACAAAACCTAAATTGCAAGCCCGTTCTATGTATCTATTTATATTTTATCTATAAACGATCACAGCTGCACTGCAATCTTGAACAATGAGTTTATTAACGAAACTAATATGTGTAGAAATTAGATAATCGCTTATTTTATCTAATTCTGACATTTAGTCACTATCCACTGTGAGACATAGGTAATCTAATAAGTAACAAAATACATTTTTTTTTAAATCTACCATAATTTTTGACAGTCACTGCATAAAAACACGTTAGTCACCACGTCCTCCATAGGCGGTATCAAAAATACAAGTCATTGGATACAAGAAACTTGATAAGTAAAGAAAGTGTCAAAATAACGGTCATTTTTTTTTTTTAGAATTTCTTCTCGTCTATCTTATGCACATGTTAACGGGAAAGCGTATAATTTGCTTTGATGATGTAGTGGTTGCGTTTGCGGTTGCAAGAGCGGTTAGGCCATGTACACAAGTTTACGTTTGATAACCTAATTAAAAGATAACCACAAGTCTCAATCAATCCTTTAATACATGCGTAGTCGCATTAAAAAATTGATTTCAGAAACAAAATTTATATCAATGGTTAGGTTAGGTTATGATTAAAAAAAATGTGAAAATATACCTATGCTACAGACTATGAGAAGGAAGTCACGGGAACCAGATATTCTGAATCTTATTTAATATTTCTCAGCTAAATATGACTTAAAAGATACTTCACACGACACACAACGCTAGCAAAATTTCATAAACGCTAAGTAAGAGTCTAGGAGAAGTGCTTATTTTACATAAAAGGGCCCTAGGGTCCTCCGAATGAATGCCTCTTGTCTCCCTAACTTACTTGCTTAGTTAAGGAGGCGTCAAGAGCAAGGGTTGGAGTTATAATTTAGGTACTAAATTGTTGAATGTAGAGCGCTGAGAGGAATACTGTGGTATTTTAAATGAGATTAGTGTCGATGGGCAATACTAGTTTAAACTTTCGGGGATTTGATTTTACACAAATATTTTATACAAATAAATTAGAAACCACCGAAAGGCGAATATACAAAATTCATGATTTTCGCCTTTGTATAGTATGACTAGTATTTAGAAATATGTAACATCACGTAGCAGTTGCAACTAATTAGCTGTTTTGTGTTTTCGAGTTCACAGAGATCTAACATTTAGTTTGCAACTCCAGCGGTCTAAACTAAAACTGAAATCCACAGCTCCAACTCGGGGTTATTCAAATAACTGAAGCGAGGCTGAATATTTTATGACCTTTGCTTTTCCGCTCGAGCCTGCGATGAATCACCACGTTTTGGGTAAAATGCTGGAGATTTAACGCCTGAGTAAGTCTCCCCTACTAAATAAAAACATAATGAAAGTATTTCAAAGTATTATAGTATATATTATAGGATGAGGATTTGTGTAGTCTATAACTATTATGTGTAGGTAGGTATGTACTAACTGCTCCTATTGCGGGCATACTTTAAAAGTCAGTGGAGGCAGCCAAAGGTTCCATTTTGGAGGGAATCAAACCTTTTCTATATTTTTGTAAATTATTTGTCAGACGACGAAGTTGTGATAAATGGCACAAAAGTTTTTCAAATAACTGTTGGCTGAATTTTGTGTGTTTTTCCGAGCAAGCCTACAATGCAATGAATCACACCGCGCGGGAGATTTAGCGCCCCAGGGGCAATGGTCACCCCTAACACTACATAACTATGATGGAAGTGCTATCTACCTATATGTAATTCTATATGTAGTTTGTGATGGGTTGCGACCCTGTTGCGACCACCAACTATTTCCTATCCGAGTCCGGCAGTAAACAGCTTACAGTCAGGTAGCATATTCCGTTAGTGCATGCGTCTTTTAAAATGAGATACGTCACTTTCGGCCTTTACTGGGGTCAAAACCTATCTCAATAAAAAAGTAACTTTTCCATGTAGTGATTGTAATACCTACCATTACAGAGCCTTTATAATTTTCTATCGTTTTCATAAACTGTGCTACTGATAGGTAGAGAAAGAAAATTAATTTTCCCACATTTTCCTAATTGCTTAGGTTCGCACACCTTTTGAACATACACTGGTGTCGATTCTCGCCGTCCAGTTAGGTACTAATTCTAACTCTTAGTAGCGCTGTCACTTTCTTAATTTTGACACAGGAACAGGATAGCAAATAAACACATGTTTTGACGTTAAATTTGACATAAGCTGCTTTTAATAAGAACCGAGCTATTTTCCTTAAAGCATGTTCCTTATTTTACGTCAAATAAGCAGTCTTATGTCAGATTAGGAATGTCAAAGTCATGTGTTTTTTCTCTATTCTGTTCTTATGTCAAATTTCATAAAGTGACAGCGCTACTAAGGGACGCCGAGAATCGACACCATTAGCGAGTGAAAAATCTAAAAATAAAACAGCAGGATAAGCCCATTACTCAAATATCTGAATGAGTAGCATTAAGGGTTCACAAAGTTGCGTGTTCACTCTTGACCTTTAGCTATTTAGACTATTAGACCCACCTACTTTATGCCTAGAGTTACAGAAACCTTTCAAGGTTATTGTTGAGGCAACAGACCGAAAAAAAAACTAATCTGTTTATTTGCTACCGGCGATTTTTCTCCAAGGTTTTATAAATAAAAGCCGTCATTTATGATAACCGGTGCAAATTGTGATAAAGTATGTAACAATGGGGGAGTTGACTAGACTGCGTGTTTTCGTTGGATTTTCCAGGAAGCCGTAGTATCCCCTATAGGGTAGGGGAAGGTTGGCCGACCTCTATAAGGCATAAGCCCCTTTGTTGGTATTTGGCTGAAGTATTGGCACCCGCTCGAGTTCATTATATCTAATATATTTAACGAAAGAGAGCAATATATTTTATTCAAAGTTATAATGTGTATTTGTATAATGTCTGAAATATGTATTTTGTCTGATCGTAAGATTTCTTATATTTGAACGTAGATACAATTTTAAAGTTATCTGATTTAAAGCACTTTTATAGTGTGTCTAGGATAATAATCTTCATAGTTTTTTTGTTTAAGGAAAGCTAAAATAGATGTCACATTTCAATGATCTTCGCCAGAGTCGCGAAAGTCAATTATGGGCACTAAAAATAGCAATTTATAGCTTCATTGGAGTATGAGACTTTACTAACAAACAATGATAGTTTTTTAAATGACAGTTTGAACGGGATTTTCACCACGGACGGATAGATTAGATTTTATCTCGATATTGCAAAGCTGTTGCACGCTTCATGATCACGAGAGTAAACTACAAACTAAAAACAACAACAAACAAAAATTATTATTAAAAATCTCAAAACACGTTATGCTATAATATTTGTATAATCTAACAAATCCATGGGGTAAGTTTCCTATGTTTTATATGAGAAGAATAAAATCAATTGTTTTGAGAAACATGCTGGAGAAATACCGATAGAACTAAAACAATATTGTATTATTATTCTCACGATAAAACTTATTGTTGATCCTTTGACAGGATGTTGAAGTTCTTTGTTAGAGTTAAAATATTTAAACAATCAATCTTGATATTTACGTAATAAATTTAAAGAGCCAATAAGATTTATTACTTCATTTCCTGCTCAAGATTGTTTTACGAGTTATAAATAAGTTACATCATCATCTCCCTAGCCTTATCCCGTATCTAGGCTGGGTACCTAAACTAGGTGATTAAACGAGGGTACTGGTTTTTACACAGAGCGACTGCCATCTGTCCTCCGCAACCCAGAAGGGAAACCAGACCCAATCCTAGATTAGAAATTCGAAAACCGAGAAACACATTGGGACGTGGTGGGATTCGAACCACGACCTCCCGCTCAGGAGGCAGCTGCCCTATCCACTACACCATCTGGCTATAAATAAGTTACATATAAAATATTATAAATGTACCTAAGTGGGTAACATTATTAGTCTTACCTATTGTATATTTTTGATAGCTGTTGATAAATTTGTGCTCTTATTACTTAAAAGTTATTTAGGTTCATACGTAAATTCACCTTCGTCTGCCATTTCTTACTGCTTTTCTATTTATATAAAAAGCTCCATAATAAATACCATACTCTACAGCGTTTTAATATAACCAAAGTAGATACTAAACTGCCGATGTTATAGACCCAACAAGCCTTATCTCAGCTAATATAACTACAGTTACACGGTACATTTCCAATAAATGAGATGGACGTAGGTACTCGAGTAGCTACTCGAGAATATGTGGGCGCATATAAACCTATACTCGTTTATTATAAACCAATATTAATATTTGCAGGGCTTTACAGCACTCTCGTATGAACACGTTGGTCAGGAATTTTCTTATCTTTTGAAGTCAAGCAAAAATTTTACTGAATGTTTTGTTTAGAGAAATGCTGCACATTGTTCACTGATAAAATTTAGTTTAGTTATTGTGTCAAAGACGAGAAAAATATATAACAGTAATATGAAATTAATATGACAGAAAGAAAACAATTGTACAGCGTAGGTACTTAGGTGTTGATGCTGGCTACTATTTGTATAGATCAATATCATAATTTTCTGGCTCTTATTGAGGCCTGATTCTTTACAATCGGTAGCCCTCTTAAAAATATAAAATCAAGACATATTGGGCGCTTTTCCACTACACGGCACGTCAACGGCAACGGCGACGGCACGGTACCGTCGACGATATCGTAGGTGAGATAATGTATGAAAATCAATGAAATTATATGACACGCTTTTCCACTTGCCGGCACGGCACCGTCACGGCATGTCATCGATTCCCATAGATATTGTCACGTGATCGTCGCCGTGCCGTCGCCGTTGCCGTTGACGTGACGTCTAGTGGAAAAGCGCCCATTCCCTCAGTAAGTTTTCATATGTGTTGAAGTGATACTCTCGAGCACGTGGTCGTAGGGATCGCATGTCTGTGCCGACACAGCCGACGCAGATATTTATTCCGAAGGGGAGAACGCCGCCCATTAAAATGTCTCCGTAATGACGCACTAACTCTGTTATTATCGCTTTTAGGGGAAGAAATTAAAAAATTGCCGCATGCGATGGGGTTTCAACTTTTTAATGAATACGGCATGATAATCCCGTTTGTTAAAACCAGCTGTAACAATACAACGAGGCAGTGTGTCGATACAATACACCTCTTAACCTTCACTCAATTGGCAAAACTGTGGCTAAAATAATATCAATATTGGATTAACTCAGTTTCTATAAAACTACAGGTACAAGGTCGTATTGCACGACTTGAATTACCAAAACAATTCTATATCGGGGTCATTATATTTCTTTCGCTTACGTCACAGAACATAATAAAAAGATCTCACCTACACTATTGTACAGGTAAGTTTTTTAGAACACATTGATCATGAATTCTATTATGCTTAGTACCTGTCCTCTGCCACACGTGCGAGAGCCCCTATGATTTTGAGAGCTGACCTCGACCTAAGCTTAAATGGAAACAGTAACATATGGACAAGATCCTTACTTGAATAGCAAACAGTATGTTTGGTCCATGGAGTGACCCAATATTACGTCAAATATATTGGACACGATAAAGCTATAAAATAGAGCTCGTACTGTAAAGGAATCGTTCCATCTTTGCGTTTTCATATACAACGTGTAACAGAAAGGGTATATGCATCAAGAAAGGTGTGAATCTACCCATGAAAGTGAACAACTTTCACTAAGGAACATAGGTCGAAAAACGAAATTTTTTTTTTGATCTTCTATACAAAATTCATCAGCTGTCTGCACATTTAGTATGGGAAGTCGAATTTTTTTTTCGTATTTCGAATTATGTTTCTTAGGGAAAGTTTTCAGTTTCATGGGTAGATTCACACATTTCTCGATCATATAATACCCTTTCTGTTACACCCTGTATACATTTTGGCACGAAATGAATATTAAGTATATTTTAGATTTCACCAAAATATCAGCTTCAGTTTTCGATTACATGTGGTTTCCAACCTAAAGTTTTTGTTTGACGGCCAATCTTTTCCTTCTGCTGTCTGACATGAATAAAGAATAAAAGTTTTGGTTTTGCAAACAATAAAACATCCGTCCGATCGTGCTGTAGAAGTGTAGACTTGGCTCTATGCCAATAATCCCAGTCTACAACTAATGCTGGAGCTCCCAGCTTTTCCTCGCAGCCTACGTTTTTCCACTCAAAGACTAGACTCAAATGGCATTAACCTATCTACTTTGTTACTTTTGATAGGTTCTCTTTGCTTTCTGTAGTCTACGCTTCTGCGAGTATAATTAACACTTATTTTATATAGACTATGAAATCTGTAAAATGCATGAATGCGAGTTGGTACACGTTACACAATCGAACATAAATGGCAAAATTTGCTGATTGAGTTGTAATATTTCGTATACATTCTTTAAGTACGCCGTATATAATTTCAAATATGGAATTCAAATTAATACCCATATCCATTATTTTACATTGTGAAATGAGAAATGTCGGAGTATTCGCTATTAAGCACGCTTCCATTTTGGACGTAATGCCCAAGTAACAAAAAGTAGTCGAATAAGAGGCCATAGAACGTAACAGCACACACCATTTCTGGTCCAACAAGACCCCGATACAAGCTCCGTTTGTTCGAGGGTGGCGCAGTTATAGCTCAATTCAGCGAAATAACAATTTCATAGCAGCGTTACACATGACAAATAAGTCCAATAATGCTTATGTAAGAGTGTCTCAAAACTCCAAATGGTCCTTTTTCGGTCACCATTGGACCGTTTATTGTACTTGTTCAACTAATACAAGCGTTTTCGGTGCCTTAATTTCACATCATTCATTCTTTTCATGTGAAAAAGTGCCGTGTAGTTAAAATTATTAAATTAATTTAACAAATTAATACAAGGATCTTGATTTCATTTTGTTATTATAATATACGTATAAAAGGATAAAAATGATGTGCGGTCGAAGTTTTATTGATATACTGGGGTCAGGTTTACCATAAGTTTTAAGTGCCCCCCTCGAATTATTGATCTTTCGCTAAAATATTTATCAATTTATTTACTTGTCTCTCATCACTGTCACTGTCATCTTAGATTCGGAATGAAATTGGGGTTCCGCAAGACAAATACTACACCATGATTTGATTTGGCTATGATTCTGAACAGAAATGGTTTAAAGACAACAATAGAAGTTTAGAATTGATTAAGTTTATTGAGTTTAGTCTGTGGTTTAGTCAACATCTTGGTTTTTTTCCAGTGGAATATTACGAAAAATGGTCATCATTATGGAAATTCACTTTCTTACAAAATGGTGGAATTTAGCTCTAAAAGTGAGATTAAAAATCTCCTTTTGGACTTAATGATCCTGTATCAGCAATACTAATTACTTTTACAGGCCAATTTAATATTATAAACGAGATAGATACTCTCTTACAGTACTAACATGTGTTATAAAAGGAACTAATAACGTCATTATATCCTAATTTGGCTCTTAAACAGTGTCGGACATTTATAGACATCTGAAGACGATTATAGTATAGATTAATCAAATAAGCAGAACCTGAAACGCGGTTATAGTACAAAATCACTCTATAGTAGTCCTGTTGTGACCACTAATGTACTAAAACTATAGCAAAGATCAGAATCTCCATAATACCACAATATAACCCCATAGTTGAGTTTTCAACACTGCTAAAACGAAATGACAATAACGGTTTGTTTTGGAGCCATTAGAACACAAATAAGACGAATAGAAGCATCGGTGAACAGTTTCATAGAGCAATATTGCTCTTTATTAGCTGTCCTAGAACTTACTATAGCTACACCCTATAACGGTGGTATAAAATGGCGTTGTAAACGTTTATGACGCTTTTTTATAGTTCTTTTTGGTCCAATATGCTTATAGAGTGTATATGTACTTTCTAACGCTTTTATAGTACACGATGTCACCGCAAACACCTTAATAACTTGATTATAGAGCTTTTTAGAGCAAAAAGCTAAAATTATTCGACTACTTTGCTGCTTGGGTGGTCTCTTTAGTAGACTTAATTCTACATGAATGCGACGACTACGACCCACTTTGCGCCGAAAGCCGTAAAATGCGGTTTAATTTGGAGCAAGGTTTAACTAATATGCCAACATTGTACCTACATAATTGTCAGGCTTCCTTCAAAGAAGTTGGTGCCTCAAGAGACTTGAGCGAATTGTTGACTGATAAGGAGATTATACAAAGTAACACACAAGTCGTTTAAACAATCTCATTGTTAACAAGATTGAAAAGAATTATCTCTGTCATCAAGATTTACCAGATTGCAAAACATTTGACGCCATATTTTGTTCACGCACAAATATTTTCATATTAAGTTCCTTTGGTGAGTGCAGCTAAAAATAGACGTAAATAATTCGAACCCGGCGCTCGGTACCGATGGAAAACAGACTCGGTGCTAACTGCTAAGTGCCTGGCTCTTATTACGTGCCAAGATCTTTACTGCCGTTCTACAGCGTTTTATCGCGTATGTGCAAAAAGCTGTGTGAATGACTTTCTTCATAACCACTTGTAAAACTCTATTGACTGATTCATAAAGCAAAAGAACGGCTCTTTCAGCTGTCTCTCTTGATTATCTTTATCATATTTCGCTGTCTTAATAAATTAAAAATGCGTGCGTGATATTAAGCACTTCCTTGTTCGAGAGTAGACTCGACTTCCCGGCTGTAAATACAAATGTACAGTCGAACCAATGACTTTGTATGAATGTGATGTGTGTTTCGGTAATGAAATGTACACACGGAAAAGCTTTCTTTGCACTGTGTTAAACTGCAAACACCGAGGCGTTTCCTCTGTGTAATGAAATTACTTGGCCGCAGACGGTATTGTGTCAGGGACGTAGGTCTGTATATTCCTTATGTAATGAATACAGCCTATTGAACCGAGCCACATATTATATGTGGCTAACTGTACTTTAAGTACCCTGAAAATGAACCAAGTAAATTCTTTTCTAAGCGTAGTTTGATAAATTATCGTAGGTGATCCTTTCAGTGTATTGCAATTTAGGCGATGAGCTGACCTGTTACTACAACAAGATACAAATCGATCTGAAATAACCCTCAAAACTTGTCAGACGTGGCGGAACGACCTTATTTAGACCATTGATGCTCTGCCTACCCCATTCGGGTTAAAGGCGTGATTTTATGTATGTATGTGATCCTTTCGATAAATATTAATGGAATTTAATAAAACTTTTTGAGGTCAAATTATTCTGCGTTTTAGGTGTGAATCTTCATTGTGTGTGATATCGATAAAATCAGATTGTAGGTAAGCTCATATTTTACACTACACAGTAAAATATCTTTGATCTATATTTTTTCAGTATTATCGTTATAATCGTCAAACTATATGCGACAAACTTGCTTCGGCTGATATGAATATCTATGATCCTAAAACATACTGAATCGAAACCATATCGAATACCTAATATTCAATTAAAAGTATTTAACAAAATATATCAGATTTCTCTACAATAAGTCAGAAACTAGTTACATTGTAGATATAGAACCATGCCAAGGGTGACTTGCCAAGGTGCGATGTGATGAGGCGGGGGCGCTTACAGATGAGCCATAGATATATTTGGCGAATATAAAAAACTGTTTATCTGGCTGGCCTATATAATAACTGTACTGTCTATAAATACTTTTACAATATTTTAGAGGAAACCTTTCGTAGACTCATGAAAACTAACATTTTTTTTTAACAAGACGGCACAAAAACGCAAAATAATTGGTTTTTCATACAATTTCATGCTGAACGTTCATTGGATCGTGCCAAGTTGTGCGCTATTTTTCAAACAACTCTATTCAAAGTTGTAATATGAGTATATATTGTGGCCAAGAACAGAACATAATTTGGACGAAGGAGCCTCTATTGTTAGGTAGGTTGAAGCGATTAGTGTACAATGTGTCTTGTGAGTGCTTCGCAATCAACGAACAAAGAGGTTTGAATATTTAAACTATTTTAATCGCAAGTGGATTAGGTATTTTGTCGTTCCAATGAGTAGTTTTGCGATAACCTGACTTGGCCGATTTTAAAATTTTACATGCGTTTAGATTCATCTCACTCTGACCAGAATAGTGTTATGTTTAAGAAGAGGAGAAGAAATTCGAAGAAACATAGGTACGCACAACACACAATTTGTCGGAAAGTAATTTTCTTACAACCAAGACATTTTCCAAGAAACATTTGCTTTCAACCTGCATCATTGACTGTCATTCGATCTGTGCATAATATGACGTGCTGGGAACTAGATCATTATCTAATGAATGGAGTATCACTATACTACCATTCAATATGAAAGTATACGTTGTAATTAATCAGTTATCTTGAAGTCATGAGAGCATAGAAAGTAGTTCTGAAGCAAAATAATCTCTTTAATATTTCATAATGTAGTTTTTTTTTCTGGTCTGTATTCTTCTTTTGTAGCACTAAATAAAAAAGGACAAGCGTCTTACAATGTAGATATTCAGGAAGACATCTCTCTTGGGAATGTGACATGGCTTTGCACTAACTGGACACTTTTATTATAGCCGCAAATTTTATATATTTATTACCTATTTTTCGTAAGAAAATACAAAATAAATTTGTCTAAAATTTTTGTGTTAAAATCGAGGAAAATAAATAAATTGAGTTAATTGAGGAAAAGAGGAATTCCTTAAACATCGCAAATGAGTAATAAAATAACAGTCACCTGATACTTAAAGGATTCGTCATTATTATCTATTCCAATATTATTATTATCTTTTCGTCGACATTCCTCTGTCTTAAAAAAAATGTTGCTATCGCGCTACTGTAACAGTTCTCAAACGATGACTAATATGTTTCCTAACATATGTTTCTCCCATTTATATATTGTCGATACCATTTGCGACAAAGATGTTATTCTTGTCCCTCCATTAAAGGAGATCTTGAATCACACAATTCTCAATGAGATCAGTCTAGTCGTGCTTATATTTAAACTTACGAGTTAAATTATGGTTTTCATATATCCCTGTCACTTCATTGATACTCTTACAGTGTGTTTATTGCAAAGATTCAAGTCTTGGTACTTTATGATCCCTAAGGAATGTGTCTGTTTGGTATGCAAACACAGTTGGCGTGAGATAAAATTTACATTGTTTGTTGTATGAATCATGATATTGCTGATAATGTATGGCTAACTTCACGTCACTTAAGAATAATATATCATAGTAAATATGGTCACAGTCACAGAAGTATGAGAAATGGTTAGTGTCACTGGAGCTGGACAGACAACTATGGTTAACATTTAAGTTTATACATACATACATACATACACAAATCACGCCTTTATCCCTAGAGGGGTAGGCAGAGCAAAAACGACCTAAACAAAAGTCGTTCCGCCACGTCTGACAAGTTTGAGGGTTATTACAGATGATAATGTATATTGCTATAGTGACAGGTTGTCAGCCAATCGCCTATGAATTGCAATACACTTAAAACCTCGAATCCCTTAGCTGGTTTTTACAGCATGCCCGGGAGGAGATGCAGCTGGCACATTCTATGTTTTTCTATCGTTCCCAGTCCAGCAAGGAAGAATAGTTTATAACATCGCTAATACTAAATTATGTTTATTTTATCCTGATAAAAAATCTTGTCGTTGAAAAACATTTTTATTATAAGCTCGTAAATGCGTATATTGGTTTTATCTTTTAATTTTAACATAACTTCTATTGTACGTTGTCATTTATAAGTACGAACAAAATATTCATTGTATTCATTTCCTTTTCTCTCTGCCTACTCGTTTAAGTCAAGAAAAGTTATAATTTTAGTTATAGTTAACAGCAGATTTAAATGAAAACCCTCCCGGTTTCCGGTTCGCCAGTTTCGAAACTGTTTAGCCAGTTTCGAAACTGTTTAGCCATGGTGTTGCAAACTCCGGGGATATAATTAACACTAATGATGTCGCGTGCTTCACCTACAGTACGGTTATCACTAGCGATGGGCGGGTGGAAATTTCCCGTGCTCGAAATATTCTCTTCGGAGAATATTCTCGGAAAGTTTCCATTGTGCTCGAAACTTTCCCTGGGACCGAGAACATTCAGTATCGATTATACATTTAATTGTAATCAATGAAAGCTTATTCAGTAATGTGTAAAACTAATAAAAAATCAATAAAACATTATGAAGGTACATTAAATAGCTTGAAACAGCCATAGTAAAGGATTTATTTCAGAAGGTTTTCAATTAAATTATAAGATTTAGATTTAAATGCATCTAAAATACTAGATTTAAGTACAATGAAATGAACTTTACTTTTACGGGTTTTTTCATTCATTGCAACACTTACGACAATTCCACGCTTTTATACTTAAGAATTATATATTAATTTAGTCGTACTACAGCCGGACAAATTTAACCTTTTCGCCGCCCCTGACGGGTGTAGCCGACAGCTCGCATCTTGCCCTCAGCGCCATAGTCGGCTATAGCCGACAAAAAGTAGTAAACAAATTTATGTTAAAAAACTGGCAATTTTAGAACTGTATATTGTTTTTATTTCGCAAATTTAATCTTGAGGAAATCATTATAATTTTGCAGATATGTCCCAGTTTTCCGAGAATTTTGATATAATTGCATGCTAAAAGACGGACTGAAAACGCCTGGAAGAGCTATTGGGCAATGAAAGATCTTATGAAAGGTGACTTGCCCCTTACCTTAAAGCGTAAACTCATGGATATGTGCATTCTTCCCATCCTTATCTACGGAGCTCAAACCTGGTCTTTGACTGATGTCCAAAAATTCAAACTCAAGGTTTGCCAACGTAACATGGAGCGCAGCATTCTTGGAGTTAAACTGATCGACCGAGTTCGGAACTCAGTGCTGCGTTCCCAAACAAAAATTGTAGACGTAGCTCAGAAGGCTGCCTACTTGAAGTGGGACTGGGCTGGCCACGTCAACCGTATGCCGAATGTTCTATGGGCTAAAATTACCACCGACTGGGAACCAAATGCAATAAGGCGACGTGGACGACCCCGAAAGAGGTGGCGCGATGAATTGGACGCATATCAAAAAGCATGGCGGGTATTATCAATGGATCGTGAAAAGTGGAAGGAAGGGAGAGAGGCCTTTGCCCTGCAGTGGGACACCACAGTAAAAATTATAAAAAAAATATATTAAAAGTAAGGATAGGTAGTTACTCTTTGTCGGCAAACCACTTCTTCGGTAAAACATTTAGTTTAGTTGGGTTTTGATTCTATTGTTTGTTGCGCACGTGCACTTTATAGCAGCGATTACATTACCCGGCCGACCAGGCCCGATTTAGGGTAGGGAGCTCAAAACGGCAAGTCTAATCGCAGTAAGGAAGTAAGGATCCTGATTAAGGGCGATCGTGCCGTCCCGACCGTCCTACCTCCTGATTTCGGATGCGAATCGGGTAATGTGATCGCAGTAAGGGAGTAAGGGAGCTCAGTCGCTGCGCGGCGTTCAGTACGAGCGGACGTTTTTGTCAATTAGCGGTAATAAAATACGCGTTGAAGATGTCCATCAAACATAGAAATAATATCACTTATACTCACGAGATATAGTATAATATTATTTCTAAGCCACCAAACAAGTAATGCGATTAAATTTTGAATGAATACGTGTATATAGTGAGAGACATGCCGTATCTGAGCTCAAATCTATTGCATTTACATCCTAGGCTCCAACAGAAAATGTTTATTTATCTTTTTCTTCATGTCGTGTGAGTTTCGAGTCGATCGACCCGATGAACCCTAATGTCAGAGTTTTCAAACCGCCCAATAGCACACCTAATAAGCCTCTGACATGGTTTGTGTATCGACCCACTGACAAAAACAGCTACCGGGACCGACGGCTTATGTCCTCCGAAGCAGGGTTTGTTTTGTTTCATACAATCAGGAGGTTCAGATATTTCAATGGTAGATACTATTAAATGTATGTTTGTTAATTCATTATTTAATTATGACCGCAATGCGGCAAGTTTTGTCCCAGTTTATCGATATTTGAAGAGCGCAGGAGCCATCCTTCCCGTACAACGGTCGAATGACGACTGAGTTAGGGAGACGGCGGCCGGGTAATGTAAATGAAACGCCCTTAGTAACGGCTCTGCTCACCGGCCCGGCAGAACGGGTAATGTAATCGCTGCATGAATAATCATCATAACCAGAGGTCGGAAATTCGGGTGCAAAAAAAGTAAAAAGCCACTGTTTGAGCTACTGAGAGTTGCTACAACCACCTTTTTCAAGATTTTTAGGGCCCCAGTTTATTTTTCTTTTATAATTGTTTTAGTAATGCTAATGTGTTCTTTGCGTCAATATAATTCGAAACTGTTTGATTTTTTTTTATATTTGTTTTAATTTGAAAGATATAAGTAGATATGTGTTTTCAATGTACTGAAAAATAATAAAAATATAAAAATATCGTTTGATTGTTTGATATTTTTATTGAATACCATTTAGAAATGATGCTTTTATCATTAGCATTACTAAAACAATTATAAAAGAAAAATAAACTGGGGCCCTAAAAATCTTGAAAAAGGTGGTTGTAGCAACTCTCAGTAGCTCAAACAGTGGCTTTTTACTTTTTCTGCACCCGAACTTCCGACCTCTGATCATAACTTTAGACTATCTTTATTTGAATTCAGCACACAGAGAATATTCTCGAGAATTTTGGGAAACTTACGGAGAATATTCTCGGGAACATAGGAAATATACGAAACGATAAGTGTTTCTGACATGTAAAACATCTAAAACAGTTCAAATATTTGAAATTTAGCTATTAGCATATAAAAAGAAAATTAAATCAAGACTTAACACCAATGTTCTCCTAAATTCTCGTTCCATCGGAAACTTTCGAGTGCGTTTCCGAGAATATTCTCGCGCCGGAGAATATTTCGAGAACGGCACAACGCTAGTTATCACTACATCTATCTGCTGTAAAATAGATTCAGATAAGCACGAATATGGCACTCTCATATTTAACAACACTAATTTTAGGAAGAGACCTTAGGAAAAATACATGAGAAAATTTGATAAAAATTAAAAGAACCCGGTATTTATTTTTTCCAATACTATTTGCAAGTGAATAATATTGGACAGAAAGC
Organism: Scrobipalpa atriplicella; assembly: GCA_029255725.1. Classification (NCBI taxonomy): domain Eukaryota; kingdom Metazoa; phylum Arthropoda; class Insecta; order Lepidoptera; family Gelechiidae; genus Scrobipalpa; species Scrobipalpa atriplicella. The sequence goes on from JARACY010001904.1 coordinate 33,216, forward strand.
ATTTGATATTTGAATGTAGGTACATACTCATCATAGTTAATTGTAAGGAAAATACTGCAAATAATAAAATGTAGAGCACAATTTTTAGGTAATAGTGATTAGTGAGTGGTTTCATTCTTTCATGTTGTCAATGTGTGAATAATAGTTACAATATTTTACCGCCATAGTAAATTAGTACATAAAAACTTAATTATAATTTAAACCCAAGGACTAGGTACTTTATGATAAATATTTCATACTATAGCTGTGACTACTTACTGACTAAAAATCTACGATATCTTAGTGGTCAAATAAAGAATTCTAGATAAATATGACATTTGAAAAGAAACAAGTATCTCTCTTTAAGGGTGCCAGTTTCTATATAAATTATTTATTGGCTGTCAGGAGAAGATAAGAGAAACGCTAGTCACTTCTGACTCCTCATACATACTTAAATGAAGTTACGGCTGAATATTCACTTAGACATACACTAAGTAGAAATCTCTGCGCTAATGTAATTAGTAACTTTGAACTTTAGTTTTAGAAGTCGAAGAAAGAGATAGATGTAAATAAGTTTTTGGTTGTCCTTCTCTTGTTGTAGAGAAAGTTTTCCCATTACAAGATGAGTCTAGGTTAATCAAAGTTTCGCTTTCTTACGTAAGTTGAATCCTTTCTAGCCAAGATATTTAGCGTAGGAAGGATATAGCTTTCGTTTCCGGAACAAGTTTGTTCACTATGCTATAAGTTTATGTTTTACTACTTCTCCTTTTATGTAGGTTGTCGGATCGACGTACGACCCTTTAACCTCAGTCCTTATATGTCAAACTAAAACAGTCCAATCGGATTTAGAATTTAAAAAAATTGATATCGTAGAAATAGGATAAAAAAATAAGCAATAGCAATGATGCAGTTAAGTACAAGGATAAGGATTATGGACCAGGCTTGGCTTTTCCTGATTTAAATTAGCGAAACGCAATTCCTCGTATGCTTATACTGAACATTACAAGAATAAACGTTACATTGCTAAATTTAAATATGCACATAGCTGGTGTTATCTGTAATCAACGTGCAGTGACCATGACGGCTCGATAATGAGTTTTTGCGCCGCTGCTGCTCGGAGTGCCCGGAGCAGCCAAGTCGCTCAGCTGTGGTTTGGCCAAGGGAAAATCTACACAATATCGATTTTGTTTTGTAAACTGATACTATGTGTAAAACTGGGGTTCGTGTTCGAGGTGGGCAGAGAGAATAAATAAAATAATTTTCGGCACCTCTGGCATAACTTTGATTTGATTTGATACTTTGATTTTATATTATTTCTACTATATGCATTTTTGTGTTTTCTTGTTATTTTTTTGGTATTCATTACAACTTGGGTAATCCCATATTATTACTTATCATTCATTAGCTAATATTACAGATACCTACTATGCATATCTTTGTTAGCATATTCATAGATTTTGAGCCTTCGTTCCTATAGGGATTTCTTTTACTTAATTTACGTTTTTTATGTATTCTATTGGTCCCACTACTTGGTCCCAGTATACTTATCCGACTTTTTGGCCCGGTTAAGCCAAATCGCAACTCAGTGCCAATGCCAAGGGGGCCGTCGAAATTGATTTTGGCCGTTCGCCCCGACTACCTTTTAACTAAGTTTTAACTTGCACAAGCCGGGTTGTTCGTTCCATCACACAAACAAATCCAATTTCCTTCCAAATATCTTAATTAAATAAAAAGTACTATCGAAAAATTCTAACGAAAACACATCGACTAAACTATAATATGATAACATACCTTTTTGAATGTGAATACCTATGTCATCAACAGTTAGACATCCTTTGAATAAAGTATCTCATCATATCGAGGCTACATTGAGCTGGGCAAAGATCTCTGTCTTCTTCTTATACCTTAAGCTACTTTGAAAAAAAGGATTAAATTATGTACGAGAACCTAAAGAGAGGGTTAAACAGCAGAAATAAATAACTGATATTTCTTAGTTCTTTAGTTTCACGTGGTGGCACCAATATTTCAGTTTAATGTGTGTTTAAACTGATGAATTTCATGTGCGTTTGTTGGCGTTGTGCCTCGCGTTTCAAGTGTGACTGCGTATTATTTACAGCCGTGTCAAGAGCCAAGGGCGCACTATTAATAAAAGACAATAACTGCCGATTTGCACCAATGAAAGGTCATTTTAAACCTCGGTTGAAGTGCGAAGACACAGATCAGATAATTATCTACATGTATGAATAAATAATTAATATTACGGCCTAAAGGCTAGCAACCATTATGAAGCTAATATACAAGTAATTTGCCAGATGAAATAATGTCTATGAAACTGCCGTTAAGCTGAGAAATCCGCAGATTTAATTATATTAGCGGTGGTTTAAGTGTGTTGGTTTTCTTGACCTATTTTAGATACTTTGGATTTATCGTAATTTAGTAGATATGACATTTATTAATTTTAATTTGATTGAGAGGTTTGGTTGAGGTTCTAGTTTAGATAATACATATCCGATGGAACTACTTAACAGCTACCTACATCAATAAAATATGTTTGATACCTAGGTACATTTCTTCTGGTTTTCTAAGGCTTTGAAAAAGAAAGCTGCCACCTCCAAATGGAACAAGGAAAAGTGTGTTAACCTTCGATAGGACATCAGAATGACAGATACACACTTTTGCACTAAGTGCCAGATGTTCTCAGAAAGCAATTAAGTGGAGAGAGTAGGCGACAAGTCAGTGATAGGCAAGGAGGGACGAGTGACAGGTGATAACTTAAGTCTGGTTCTAGCTTATAGGTACAGCTTATAAGACGCATTGATGGGGACCCTCGTATATGACTTGGAAGAGCTTCTTTACCATTCCTCAAAGTCCTAGAAAATATCATATTATGAAAAATTTTGCAACAAAAAGAGGAAGTTGGTGATCTCAAAAGACTGTGAAAAATTGTCACAATAAAAAGTTCGATCTTTGTTCTCTTCCTTCTTCAAAACATTTTCTTTTTCCGCATTTCTATCATTTTGCTTCTTGGTTTTACCTACCTTTGTATTATTTTAATAATAAACTACAACTAAAGGAATCACTAGACTGGCATCAAACATTTTAGGTAAAATATTTGATAACGTATTAATCCCTTTCAGAGCAAGGTTTAATAAACTTCTCGTCGCGGATATGGCAAAAACGGCTTCATTTAAGCCGGCTTGATAAAATCCATTTTCGCCATGCCATGTCTGACATACCCACTCGATTTTGAGGGACACTTCGGATAGAAATTTGTACTGCTGTTCTTGCAGTACGATTGCAGTATGCTTGCAAATCCTCGTAGAAGCAGCTGCAGTTAATCATGGAAGTAAAATAGCTAAACTATTGATACCTGTGGTTCATTAAAGTTCCCTGCAACCCGTCGTGCACATATCGCAGTCTGCTATAAAAACTTATATCCACACAACTTTCTAATGCAACCGATGCGGTATTTACGTCACCAGCGTATGTGGACCTGCAGCATAAATCGAGTTAATCCAATTCCAATGCGGTGTTATGTGTCAGAAACATCGGTTTTTGTTCAGCTATTCAACCAGTCGAACTGGTGTGAATTGCTAATTTAATGGTCTTGAATGAGTTAACTAAAGCGCAGCACTGTTTTTCTTAGATTGATTTTATTCTGCGACGTGAGGTTCTAGAGATTATTCCATCCCACGAGCCTTAGCCTTAACCAAGTAAGATTATATTTACAGTTGATATGATAAGTGTGTATATTAACATGTCTTCCAACAACATGGACATTCTATCGGTAAAATTTCTTTAATCCTATTAAATTTAGCACAGTAGGTGATCTTTTAAATAAGAAGCACTAGAGAGTTAAAAATCACCAGCGAAAGGCGTAACCTGACTGCGATCCAGTCAGTAGGTTACAAAAACGCACAATCCACAATATAACGAGTTCTCTTATTTGCCAAAACTCGAGAAATTCTCCTCGGTCGAGTGACGTAACCTAACGGTTTATTGAGTTTTGGATCTTTGTTTACGTTTTCACTAGTTTATTTGTAAAAACGTGTCCTACATTGTTTTACACTAGTTCCTATTCTTACATAAGGACAGACCACCTCCAAAAAGTCTTTTACTAGGTAGACAGAGCTTCAAATCCTTACAATTATCATAACTAAAAATTCATGCTATTCACGGGTGCAATCAATGATATTTTAATCTCTTAGATTGAACGATAAAAATACACCGAACCAGTAGTTTGGTGGATGGATAACGTATAGTTATTCAGACATGAAAACAGAAATAATTAGGTAGTAGGACCAATATAATTTTAATCGATTTCAAATATAAGGTGGAAGTTCTTAAATTTATCACGATCTTATAATTCTGCTCAAAACATAATATACTTCAATTGACTCTCATACATTTATGCTTAATTGAATTTACTTTTGACACTTGAGTTAGTTAATTTATGTGTGTACGCGATTCTGACGTTAGCTTGGGGACTAAATTGTGATGTCAAACGCATATCTTTTGTCTTTGTATTGCTTTCGCCGAATACAATGGTCGACGGCGACGACACCCACAGTTGAAAGTACTTTGTCATAAAGGTGTGTGTACACAACACACTGCAGAAGATAATTGTATTAAGATCTAGAATGAAACCAGACGAAATATATAATATATTAAATCAAGAGTCGCATAAATTCCCATCAAACATTTATAAAATTTTACATATTCGATCGTGGGTTCGTAACCCGGAATAAAATCAACAACTTTAGGTTGCTGTTTAGTAGGTCTATTTATTTAGGATAAGTAACTGCCTTCTGATAGCTTACGTGATGTGCGATAAAAATATAGTAGGTAGTCAGACCTTGTCAGAAGATTTGGAAATTTTTTGACCAGCTCTGCGTCATGCTAAAGGACTACGCGACATCGACTACTTACCTAAACTTTATATATTCTCAAAACTACAAAAAAGAAGAGGAAGACCATTCAATTTGAAATGGGACCTAACTGCCAATTTTTAATTATTCAAGTCCAATCCATCAAGTTTAATTTAATGTCAAGATCTTACTCTCCAATCCATCAAGTTTAATTAAAGTCCAATCCATCAAGTTTAATTTAATGTCAAGATCTTATTCTTGAGATACGTAAAAGGTTATAATGAAGCTTCTATAGAAAACCATCCAAACCTATGAAGCTGGTGAACAGAACCTTAGTGTTCTAGTACAGTGAGCCTCTCGGTGACATCGCCGGGCGAAAGTTACTTTTGTTTGTAAATTTTCGTCACGGCTCCTCGGTCAATATTTGCAAAACTTCAACACCCTCAAACGACTCAAGCTCCTGTTTACGTTGGGGCACGTTAAGCCATTTTTAAAAGAGATCCTTTTCATTATAAAATGTAATAAAACTTCTTGATTTACGATGTTTAAAGAAGCCTCATTATTGCGTAAACGAATTTCGAGCTAAAAGAGAATCTGCCAAGATAAGCATTTTTTATATTCCAGATATTAAATCCCACTCAACATAAAAACATACTTCTCAATCGGATTCACATGTTACGACACAACCAGTTCCAATATTTTACACATAGAGTTGCACAATCACAGTTACAGAACTTACTGTAACATTGCTGTCAAAAACTTGCGTGGGTCGAACAATACTGTTGTCGATCATTAGAAATGGCAACTACACTGTAAAAGTACTCTCGAAACTTACCAGACCGCAATACAATGAAAAGGATACCTATTGTTACTGAGCAAATGTTAGCGGAACTATTATGAGCAAAGTATCTCATACTTCAATGAAACCTAGTACTAAAATAACAGTAAAGATGAAAGGAACCGATAATCTTTAGCTTATGTACTTTCTCATTGAATTTAGCGGTAAGAGAGTACATAATAAAATGGAATAGACTTTCCATTCTGCAACAGAATATGACATCGGAACAACTATTCAAAATGTGCATTGCAATTCTTTATGCGCTTACAAGATCTTTCTCTTTAACCTTTCACCTTGTAACTAGAAAGGCCGTCTTTTCTGACAGCAAACATCTGCAGTTACAATCACACCATTGATTAGTTTTGTTTACACCGGGTTAATCAGTGCACGCCCCCATGTAATGCGTGGTGCGTGCAATGCCCGATCGATGCAGGCCCGTGTACACATTAGCATCCACGCCCTTGCCTCTCGCCCGCATGCCTGTCCCTCCTGATTGCTGATGGGTTTTAAATTACGACTTGATTGTAACAAGCACCGTCATTTATCGAGAACCAGCGACGAAAGATTCTTACGCATAGCTGATTTCAAAATTAGCATGCGGATTGAATATTTTAGAGTTAGAGTTTTTTTAAAATATTCCGACAGTTTGATCAACATATTTTTCATATATTTTGATGATATTTTCGATGTTTGCAAAATTCTTTTGCATTTCATCGTAACTGTGCATAACGTGCATAGAGTATAACATTTCTTCAGTTGCAAGTGTCTTTTCATGCTTTATGCTCTACTGCGGGACATTCAGTAGTTTTTCTTTCATCTCGCAGCAGCGAGTGCGATCCATTACCGCTCTTATGGCTTTAACTTTAAAGACCAGAGAGGAGTCGTTTTGTGCAGTTGAAAGCGAGATGAGCAGTTTCAGGCGAGTGGTAGTACTTAAACAAAAGAGCGTCCTTTAATGTGAGTACTTCCAGAGGACGTATGCTGTGGTTTTCATTTCAGTCGTCCTCGCGCAGTCCTTAGCTAATTACTTCCAGCGATTCTGCACTGACAGTTTCACTGAATCGTGCTAACTAAGTTCAGACTAGTTCGTCTGATTAATTTTCTTGGTGAGTCTACAAGATTGCAAAAGGAATTACTGTCACGTAAATAGAAGAAAATTCAATCTTGTTGGAAAGTGAGAAAAGTTTCTTTGAAATTATTTGCTTCGATATTGCATTTACTGATTTTCTTTTCAATCTGGAGATACGTGAAGTATTATCGATAAATCATTTCGCATTGATTTTATTATTCAAGCAAGGTTTCCCTTTGATGACTCAACTTCCGTTCATTATTTTAATGGTTGCATTTCCTTAATTTAAATTAACATAATCATATACAATCTGTATTCCATAAGAGGAGTTTTCTGTAAAATTTAAACGCTGTTATCCATACCGTATTAGTAGGGTATATATATATTGTGTAAACTTATAATCGATCAAGGAATAGTTGACTGTCATCGGAGCATTTGATTCGATTATGATGCATGTGTCCTCTGTGCTTAATAGTAGTCACCTACTTCGATGATTATACAACTTTCAATTATAATTGATTACATAAAGCAATCGGAAGCACTTCCTAACTAACTTATAATCGAGACATGTCTAGATAAGTAAATACCGTACTGGCATTATCACATCATAATACCTACGCTTACAGGTTTGACGGTTGTATTTATTTAATTATGTAATATTGTGTAAGCTTCTTGACAGGTTGATTATGCAATATAAAGCGACCTGAGTTATTAGACGCTATTTGCATATTCCTACGATAGCCCATCTCACGCCTACATTTTTAATTAATCTGCAGTTGAATAACACTAGACAGGAATAAGGATTTCATAACTTTCGAAACGTTATGTAAGAAATAGGAGATTAATATTGTTTTGTGTTCGCTCAAAGATGTTCGGACGCCTAATATTAAGTGACTTGATAGTTCAGTGACCCTGCTGTCTTGAAATTTTTACGACCTGCAGCGCAAAACAGGCTCTACAAATGTTTTATAAACCTGTTATTAATCACTGTTTTCTTTTTTCAGGTAAGTTTCCTGTCTTGCACCTCAACATTTTCTATATAATCATGTAAGTCACAAAATAGGAAGTGATTCTAAACGCCCAAGTCTTTGTATTTCATAAGTATTGTTATTCAGATCGCGAGCTAGCAGACTAATAATAAATGATAGATAATTCATTACAAGACCGCGGTAGCAAATCGTGACGATACGACGACAGCGAATAGCAATAGAAACCGTGGTTGCCATACTAACGCAACCTCTACTAAATCTTTGCAGAAAGAACAGCAATTTTCAACGTTCAATGCGTTGTTTCTTCCATGTTCGTTCAGGAAAGTGGAAGTGAAGTGGCAATGGATGTGCAATAACGAATTCGTGACAATAATACCACCATAAAGATCCGCTTCGTACCAACTGTTTGGATATCCATGGTGAAAATGGAGTCAGGATGTACTTACGTTAGTTTATTGTGTAAGCTATCGATTTGAAGATATGGCTGATTATTTCGGAATGGCATTTGGTTGCAAGACGTTTCAAAATGCACGTAATTGCAGATAGATATTGATAGAACGAATTAGCTAATTTCACGTAGAGAATTGAAATCCTATAAAAAAGAACGGATTGTCGTTTTTGACTTGACAATAGCTTTAATTACTTATAAGTTCATTTTAAAATAAATGTTAATATTTACTTTTCCTTATGTCGAAATGTCAAAAAGAAATTTTGACCTCCTTCCTGTCCTGATACATATTGGATAACTAAGTAGCAAAATATTTACATTCAAACTTGAAATACTAGAATAGTATAATTGTCATATTTATAATACCAACTGAATATAATGCTACTATTTATTTGATCTGTCCACTGTCACTTTTCATTATCAATAAAACTGCAGTAAATACAATTTCTAGGAGATTAACTGACATTATGTGTCAGTGGGCGGATGAGCTGGCAGCATTACTTATCTATACCACGTACCGTAAGGCAGTAATTATTGTGGGTCTATTAAATATTTAGACTGAAACCGATTAGATGTGGTACAGAAACTGGGTACACGCCAAACAATCTGCGGCAGAATTAGCGGAACATAAAATTTAAGTAAATTGTGGTGAAAACGCTTCATTTTAATTTTCAACCATTCGGACACAATGTAGACGCAAAACATCCACTTCCATCAGAATACATAAGAGATGAAGAAAAGAAATTTGACGAAGACCTAACACAATAAGTACAGTAGGATGCAGAAGTGCATACCTAGTACCACCTCAAACGATTGAAGTTTTCTTGGAAATCTATGTAGCTATTGAAATATTTATTAAAGATTCGGATGTGTCTTAACTAAATAGTACTACAATATTCTGAGATAATTATATTAAAATAATTACACACTTTTGTAAAAACTTCAATCGCTTGCAGTAGTTCTAGGTAGGCAATTTTGCAGCCTACTGTACATCTGGTATCTGATAACAGCGATAATAATGTATTCGCAACAATTTTCTTGCTCCTCGTAAGCAGCCGACTCCTTCTTACAAAAGAACACGCTTCATTGTGCCATCATTACCACTGCCCTAGACTCGAATTTAAACTTAGCCCAAATACTAGAAAAGGACTGGTACTGATTAATTTCCATTATAATTTTTTACCGGTGCATGTTGTTATAATTCATTACAACCAGCAACATTTAAATAAGCAGCAGATGCGTTGCGACAGCCCGTCCGCCATTATGATAAGTTTATTACTACTATGACGGGTCAAATGGTTGCAATATGGCTGTTTTGTTGAGCCGTCTCTGCATCAATTTGGGTCAGCTTGCTCGTTTTGTGCCTATTAATAGTTAATTTCAGTGTATTATTCTGATTTGTCTGTTCTAAATTCTCATGTCAAAAAAACACAGGCCAAGTCTTGATCGAGTATTTTAATGGATCAAAATGAAATGTGCAAAATAGTAATAAAAATATGACATTATAATTTAATTTTATTTTAACACCAGTATTTTGAAACCATTTTAAAACAAATAAAATATGTTTATGGCCGTAATAATTGTCATGAGAACCAATTAATACGATATTGGTTACGCAGAGGCGTTCACTAACAAGTTTAAATTAAAAATGCATTTCACTTTCGCTTTCAATTTATTTTGTCCGGTAAATAAAAATTAGTAAAAGGAGCCTTTCCGGTTCTCCTACGAGCAAAAATAGAGGTCCTCTGACCAACAGCAGTGTTGGCATTCCAAGAAACCTACGACAAAACCGGCTTTCACTTATATGGCGGAGATTATGTGGGTTCGGCTGGACCCAGTTGTATTTTTGAATTGTATGTGAATTTTCAAAAGTCTATTACGATGTTTTGAGCGTATTCATTTTTGTTGTTTGCAGGATGCGCCTATTTTCATTGCAGACTGAAGTTTTTGTTCCTGTTTACATGTAATCAAAAGTTATCTAGCATCATTATTTAGAAGCGTTGCGCCTTTTTGTTATGTTTGCCGAATGAAGTATTATTTGAACTTTAAATACATGCCTATGTCGCAGGATTTTCGCGAGATTGCTAAAAGCTTGTGTAGATAAACAAACAAATCACATACTTAACCTCATAACTTGTGTTAAATCTCGCGACAAGCTTTTATATTATAAAAATTATGTAATGCCGTTGTAAATTGATAGTAAAAGTTCTAAAGGAAAATTTTATTTTATTCTTTTTAGCGCATTTAAGATAAAAGCTTGTTTTAAAAAGTTTTTTTACTTATAATTTTTATATTTAAGTAAAACAAATGGTAAATTATCACAAAAAAAATAATTATCTCATGTCTCTATTGTTTTACTCAAATATAAAATAACAACCGATATTAATTTTATCATAAAACCAAAAATCAATTTATCAAAACCCGGACTTTGACAAAATAATAGTTTTTTGATCAAAAAACTGGATTTCTCAGGACTTTGACAAAATACTGGACTATTCTCTGAATTACGACCAGTATCTTGTCAAAACCCGGGTTTTGATCAAAATCCTAGTTTTTTTATCAAAAAACCGATTTCATCAAAATCCAGCGACACATATAAACTACAACATGTTGATGTTGAGTCTGACAGTCAAAAAACTTGATATAGATAGATATCTATCATAAAAGTTGGTGAAATTGGATCGTATAATAATTTCATAATGCCTGTCTCGTGCTTGTTTGGTAAACAGTACCCTAAACACACAAATCCCAAACCAGTCCAATTTCATTTACGAATATATCATCTTATCAGTGCGATGTGCAAACTTACCAAATCTCTAGTTGAGAAGAATTTGAAATGTTTAGAATTTTAATTTAGAGGCATTTAATTTTAAACTTGAAGCAAGATTATTATATTTTGGCAAATGTTTTAAAGAACCACAATTTAACGTTGTTATTTTTATAATGTGATTCCTACTACGCTTTTTGATCTGTTTATTCTTCGTTCCTGCTAAATAAAAATATTACTGTATGGATTTACATTGGATACAAGAAATATCTCCTAGGATATTCTATTTCCTCTTCGCCGCAAAACGTGTCCTGAATATCCAAAGCCGAAATAAAAGTTGTAGCGGAACTATGTTGAAGTGCTACGAACAGTCTTGAAGATACATTTCAGTAGATATAAACATTTTTTTAAACATTTTTAATACTTAGGTATACAATTTAGCTTTAAACGATGAGGAACTGAGCTATTTCCTTTTGAAACCAGTAAGCAGACTTTCTTGCTTGTTAGCAGATCAAGGCCCCGATGAGATCAAAAGATCGCCGACATAACCACGTAGCCATGCCATCCTACATACCATCAAGAACACTAATTACCGCAAAACAGCCCGATCTCAATGCTCAGATAGATAAATCCAAGTAAATCCACATAATCATTGGCTTGGGATTCCTTTGACTTCGACTTCACGAATTCAAATTTGGAATCGCACGCAACACGTGGTGCGAAATAAATTCGATTTTATGTGCATTTTATCACCGGCCAGTGCCGATTTGTTACCAATGTTGCGATTTCGCACTCGATACAGAGTTTCGAGCCCTGTTTCTACGCGTAATGTCTCTCCGTATCCATGTTTTGGACTTGTTAGTTTGTTATGTGTGACTCTGAACATATCGTAAATCTAACTGATTTATATCAACACCACAACTTTGTATAGACAGATTTATCGAGTTGTATGGTGTTGGAATGCTTTTTCGACACTTTGTCCCCATTTTTCTTTTCCATGTATATGCACCATAAAATCAAATCGTTGATTTGTAGATACCTAATTCTATTTTAGTTCACCATACAGTGCAAGTTTGATAAAATAAGTAGGTATTTTACGTAAAAATATAGTTACATTAATAAATGTAATAAATCATATGATTTCCAAAATAAGTAGACCATGTAGCCACAAAATTCAGCGGTACATAAAATATTATTCAACAGGTCAATCTTGTAGGCGTGGCATCAAAAATACGGCTAAGAAAGAAATCTCGTGTTTGTACATAAATAAGCTCATTATACTTTGAAATAGTTCTCGTAGCTATACAATCGTAAATATGACTGAAGCCCACGTTTTAGTTCAAGGCTGTCGTAGAAATTCCTCAAATTAGATGTTCTGGAATTTACGAGATTTGAACTTCGAAATTGCCTGGTTCGTTTCAGAGTTTAACCTCAACAAAGTTCTAAACGTGTCTCACAATCTTGTTAAGATGAACATGAGGGCGTATAATAAAGTTCCTTATAAATAAGTAGGTGAGACTGAATATGTTAGGAACCATAACAGAGTTGACACGATTGCTCCATTATTTCTTCTTCAATTCTAGACTTTATGAGATGACTATATTACAAGCATTCCAACACGCTTCATCTGCTGCATGGTTCATCTTTTCCACATATAAAAATTTCATATGCACGCAATGATACTGCATACTGGCATAACACTCGGTATTTATATCGTCACAAGTCCCACAAAGTACTTCCTTTAGCCCATGCTCCGCTAGTCTAAGCACCTACTTGCCGCAAACATGGTAATGACGGGAAACTCTCCAGAGATAAGGAGACAGAGATACCACAGCTCCAACCTATTACCATATCTCTCGCTTCTGCACCCAGCCTTTACAACCCTTCCACTTGATACCTTTCAAATTATTCTTCACTGCCTGCTGCACCTTCCATTAAGCGTGCAGAAAATTCTGAACCATTATTCAAACAAATATCCCACTAAGTTTCAAACAAAACCGTGTTGGAATATTTTCACGGAACCGGATAACTAGTGGAAAGTATTATATAAATTGCACAGGAAGAAACAAATTCTCGAGCTATCTGAACTTCAAGCTTCAAAGAATTTCTCAGTGGCCGCAAAGCCACGGCCATAGATAAAGTTGTGAAGGAATTTATTGATCGGAACATTGCAGATGTTTAGATCTCTGAGGCACTGGGTCGATTCATCAGTCGATTAACTGTTATCCGTTGGAACAATTGTTGATTGAAGGTTGTCAATCAGGAATCCTTCAACAGCATGGTGAAGGTTCGGATAAAGTTAATTTTCTTAAAACTAAACTGTTTTATACTGAATCTTAGGATATAGAAAAAAGCCGATGTGAAATGCTATTGATCGGGTTATGTTAGCGATGCTATCGCAAATGCCCGTTGGCCTTTAGGAGTTCATCCATATGGAACGTGCCCTGTCTACGGAATCCATTGTCCACGCCGACGGATGCCGATCGAGCTATTTATAAGCTCTGATCACAACAACGGGAACACATTTCTATGATAGTTTTATCGGCGAAGATTATGCAATCATCCACGTATATAGACAAAATAAGAATAGGTTAGGAAATAGTTTTAACGGAATTTATTCCAAATACCCTTTTCGTTTTTATTACTATGTTAATGTCATAATAACAAGTTATCTTATAATCCACTATTACATTTTATGTTTCGGTAATCTTACAAAGCAATATAATAGAGCTCAACTTTCGCTAAAAATGACACAGAGAAATCGATTGTGGGGAAAATGTTTTCCGCAATAGAGTGACTTACTCGTATTGTAAATATTTACTTAGTTTACTTATAGCAAAGTTTTGAAGAGCTTAGGCCCATTCCAAAATGTATTGCAAATTGTCACGAAATCCTCATTTTATGCAGATTTCGGGACAATAAAGAATACAAAATGAAGACGATCATATCTTTTTAATAAATAAGAGTAGGATATCCTCCACACACAGGAAGTGATTTCACTTACATTTTAATGTTGTACGCGAATAAGCGCTTTCTGTATTTGGTCAAAACGTGATTTCGATACCGTTGTAGTCTATGCCTCGATTTCGTGTGTCGGTAAAAGTGGTGAGTGGCCCAAATTTTGTCTTTCTAGTTGTATCAAATGCTACGGTATATTTTGTGGGTAATGTCAAGTTGCACTTGTGGTCATTGACCGGCTGTACCGTTTAACCATCAGCCGGCCCGTCACTGAACCTGATCCATTGTTTAGTCTCCGGACCGCAAACAACATAAAAGTCTTACATCAATTTGATGGTAATATAGAGCAACTTCATAGTAACTCCTACGCACAGACCGGAACCCGAGGGAATAATAAATAGCAGCCGCTTACACAAACGTCAATTAAAACAATGATTAATCTCAAACTTTACCCACTACAGTAAAGTAAGTCGTGAGAATAAATCATTGGGAGTCGCGTCAACTATGAAGCAATTCGACCCGCATAAACTATACAACCAATCTATCAGCCGATTGGAGACCCTTTTCAAGTTGATTTGCTGAATATAAATTACCAGTGGGCGCTGTGGCAATGCTAAATATAATTCGGGGAGAAAGGCGGACCGGCAAAGGATATCGTGCGTTTTAGCAACCAGCTGAAAAAGAACCGCGGTGTCTTTATTGGATTTCACAGCATTGTGTCTGGCATAACAAGTACATGCTGTGGGTAGTGATAAAGTGGAGGAGGGTGGTGTATCATGGCCCAGGTTATAATTGTCGAGTAGAACGGCGGCGTGCGGCTGGCGCCAACGCTCGCGAGTCAAGGACGACGACCGACGCCGCGGTGCGCTGTTGTATGCCATTGTTAACATGTTAGGCGACTCGAAATGACTCAGAACTAGTTTGGAGAACGTAACACAGGTAGAAACTGGATACGGCTTCTTGTGTCGCACCTAATTGTCATACGATCAACCTGACAAACAAGAGTTAACAAACCTGAAACGGAGAGGTAACGTTTCCGCTCTGTAATCCTGCAAAAAATGACGAATGTTCGGCGCAGTTTGAGGACATTTGTATGAAAATAACTGTTTATTAAAATAACATTCCGTTAATAATGTTGGATTTAGCAAAACAGCCCGTGGCTAGTTCTGTGCCAACTCCTGTTGCAAATGACGTCTTTACCGTATTATGGTTGTTATGCTCATCCGGCCGATATGTCTCTAACTGCAAGAACATGTTTAAACTGTTCAAGTTTCAGAAATTATATTCTCAATCAGAAGCGGTTGTTCATCAAAATTGGGATTGATAGCCTTCACTAACTGTACAGTTTTGACACAAATTGCGCCAGTATTGACATTGATTTCATTATTGGTTCAATTTTCAACGCTTGTCAAAGTAATAACAGTGGGAGGCATGGTAAATTGTCCGCTTCTTAAATTGTTTTCGGGAACAACATTCAGACCTAAAATTCCACATCTAATTTTGTTTCGCGCAAATTAGGTTCCCCAGTTAGGTCTGAATGTTGTTCCCGAAAACAATTTAAGAAGCGGACAATTTACCATGCCTCCCACTGTTATTACTTTGACAAGCGTTGAAAATTGAACCAATAATGAAATCAATGTCAATACTGGCGCAATTTGTGTCAAAACTGTACAGTTAGTGAAGGCTATCAATCCCAATTTTGATGAACAACCGCTTCTGATTGAGAATATAATTTCTGAAACTTGAACAGTTTAAACATGTTCTTGCAGTTAGAGACATATCGGCCGGATGAGCATAACAACCATAATACGGTAAAGACGTCATTTGCAACAGGAGTTGGCACAGAACTAGCCACGGGCTGTTTTGCTAAATCCAACATTATTAACGGAATGTTATTTTAATAAACAGTTATTTTCATACAAATGTCCTCAAACTGCGCCGAACATTCGTCATTTTTTGCAGGATTACAGAGCGGAAACGTTACCTCTCCGTTTCAGGTTTGTTAACTCTTGTTTGTCAGGTTGATCGTATGACAATTAGGTGCGACACAAGAAGCCGTATCCAGTTTCTACCTGTGTTACGTTCTCCAAACTAGTTCTGAGTCATTTCGAGTCGCCTAACATGTTAACAATGGCATACAACAGCGCACCGCGGCGTCGGTCGTCGTCCTTGACTCGCGAGCGTTGGCGCCAGCCGCACGCCGCCGTTCTACTCGACAATTATAACCTGGGCCATGATACACCACCCTCCTCCACTTTATCACTACCCACAGCATGTACTTGTTATGCCAGACACAATGCTGTGAAATCCAATAAAGACACCGCGGTTCTTTTTCAGCTGGTTGCTAAAACGCACGATATCCTTTGCCGGTCCGCCTTTCTCCCCGAATTATATTTAGCATTGCCACAGCGCCCACTGGTAATTTATATTCAGCAAATCAACTTGAAAAGGGTCTCCAATCGGCTGATAGATTGGTTGTATAGTTTATGCGGGTCGAATTGCTTCATAGTTGACGCGACTCCCAATGATTTATTCTCACGACTTACTTTACTGTAGTGGGTAAAGTTTGAGATTAATCATTGTTTTAATTGACGTTTGTGTAAGCGGCTGCTATTTATTATTCCCTCGGGTTCCGGTCTGTGCGTAGGAGTTACTATGAAGTTGCTCTATATTACCATCAAATTGATGTAAGACTTTTATGTTGTTTGCGGTCCGGAGACTAAACAATGGATCAGGTTCAGTGACGGGCCGGCTGATGGTTAAACGGTACAGCCGGTCAATGACCACAAGTGCAACTTGACATTACCCACAAAATATACCGTAGCATTTGATACAACTAGAAAGACAAAATTTGGGCCACTCACCACTTTTA
>JARACY010001905.1:0-49961 GCA_029255725.1 Scrobipalpa atriplicella
CAATTGAATCACAAAATAAAGACGCCGTCGTGCATAAATTAGCGACTTCTTTTCTATTTCTTCAACAAATTCCTTTTCCTTCGTTCACTCACTTCACGGCGGTTCACTTTTTTTTTCTAAGCAAGCTTTGTTATCCATTCGTTCTTTCAGTGTTACCATTTTTAATGATATGATAACGTAACGTTTTAATAGCGCCATCTAGTATCGAATAGCGTATATTGAACACTTTTAGTTACGTTAACATCGTGTAGATGGCGCTATTCATTTGACCGTCATTTTGATTCTCCTGATAAAATAATCCGGCGTAAGTTGTTGACTGAGCAACCCCTATCAATTTGCGGGAAGCTGCCCCTTACTTGAAATCCTTTATATTACTAACTAAGTAATAAACAAAACTGCGACTTGACTTATTAATTTTCTTATTCAAAATTTAAATGTGTACCTATCTATATACGTAGCAATTTTGTGCTGGAAAGACGCTTATTGATTTATTTTTTAGGCTTAAAAAGAAAAAGAGAAATAAATAAAAACCAATGCTTTATTTCATACACAGTAATTTATTTCACAAAACGTTTTTAAAACGACACTCTTATTGCAAAAAAGAAAGAGAGGCAAAATGTGAATAGTAAACATATTACTATTAAAATTAGATAATTAATTAATAATTATTAAATTTACCTTTTAATCATGCATAATATTGGTAAATATTAAAGATTATCATAATATTATAATAATTTTAAAACACACGAACACTACAGTTGAAAGGCCAAGCGGTGTTGCCACAATTCTTATGATTAATTTACTAATAAGTATACCTAAATAACTTACAAATAATTATATTGACATTTTAATAATTAAGTACGAGATTAGGTACTCCTTAGTTCTAATGTTAAAATATGTAACAAATTTAATATTTAAGTATATTTCCGAAAGATTTAATGTGCAGTTACTTACTGGCCGAGTGAATAGAATAGATACCTAGCAAAATATCGTTAATATTGCGTAAATAAATATATATTACAATATTGAAATAATTGTTTTCATTAACTATAATTGACATTAAGCAGGACTCCAAAATAATACAATTAAAACTTACTTTGGTATAAGATATTATTATATATTAAATTTTAAGCTTAAATTATGTTTTTGAATGTGACAGATAATAATGTCATGATTAATTATTTTTATTATTTATCTTAAAATTATTGCTATTTAGTAGGTATAATAATTCAGAGACTATATTTAAGTACTTGTGTCGAACCCACTTACGCAATATTATTATCATTATCATAGTACCTATAAGAAAACTTACAATAATTACTTATACAGTCATAACCTAGTAATTATAAATACAATATTTGGTATTTTCAGCATTTCAAAATATACAAAGCACAGTTGAACTTAGGTATATTCTAGCGTATGATTCGTCAATCCTTCACGGAGACAGAAATCCTTTAAAAACTATTATCCTTAAATTTAATAAAAAGAGTTTATAACCCTGACAAACATAATATTGCTGCACCAATAAACTTTTGAAAATAATATACATCTAATAAAACTTTTTTCAAACAAGCCTGCGTGAAAAGTAAATTAATTTTTATAAAATTAATTCCCATTTGGTAAACCCAAGTCCACCCAGGAGCCTTTGGCAATAATAAAAACGCTTTAAAAATACATTTGCTTACTCTAATTAATTATATTATTTAAGTTTTCTAATTTATATTATAGAGATCCTAGCCTTTTCCCTTAGTAAATTAATATAGTCTAGTCTTGATAAGTAAAGAAATGCCATGAACTTGAGCAAATTAAATTACTAACTTACAATACAAAGAATGTATTCTGCATTATTTATTTAGATAATAGGAAATGTAAGATGAAGTTTAGAATAAATAAAAGGGAACATAAGCAAAAGCACAAGTAGAAGGCATTACAATAGGTATAGTTATTCTAACTAACTAATGTATGAATTCTTTTAAGCATTCGTAAACTAACTCTATTCATTGGTAAGTTACATGAGGTTTAAACCATTTCTTAAACTGACTTACAGCAATTACTTATCTGTTGGAACATTTCTAATTTGACATTTTGGTATTTTAGCTTAGGATCGTAAGAAACATGCTTTTAAGAAACTGACTAGAAAATTTTGGATTTGCGTTAGTTTTTGGCTGATTTATTTATTTTACGGAGTAAAGTGAGAGGAGAAAAGTGCGATTATATCGACTAGATGAAAATGCAAAAAGTGAATCTGGCCTCTTCTATCCCAAAAATGTGCTCAGTAGTCTTTTAGTAACTAATTAAGTAGGTAAGCATTAATATACATAAAACGTCACTATTATCCTATAATGGATAATATTTAAAGGTAAAAGTTAAGTACCAGTCAAATTACACTTATAATATTATACAATAATGTACTTTTAGAACTGGCACTAAAGAAAGTTTTTCGTTGCTTGTCACCCACACAAAGAACTATTCATATTTATTATTAGTAAGTACACTATACCTACTAAGGCAGATAAGGACGGTATATACTTCCAATAAGGCAGCTAAAGGCACCTAGTTACAACTACGATTCAAGCGATTATTTACCTAGATAATTTTGATAATATATTTACAGAAACCTATATACAATTTATTGCATTAGAGAATTATGACTTTGCGCCAAAAAGTGGCGTCCCTTAATGCTTCTACTCGTTGCTAGATGGCGTTGTTTTGGTTTGGTTATCGACAGTTGCATTCGTTGACGGTTGAGTCTGTATTTTGAGTGGGATTTTTAGTCCTCGCGGAGCTAGGATGAGTCTAGCCGGCGTCACGAGGACTAAAGCGTATTCTCATTTATTGACACCCAAAAATTTCGCTGCCTCGTCGGGAGAAGAGAGAAGTTTGTTGAGAAGCTTGTTGTCGCGTATCCCAAGCAGTTTCCCGATGAGGTCGCTGCCGTTCTCTCCGTCATTTTCGGCTTCTGATGAATACTTGCGAGAAGTCATCTCTAGTTTGAGCTTCTTGTCGTAGGGAGCGGCAGGTGGGGAGTTGTTGTTGTTGACATTGCTTGGGATTTCATTGCCAGAGTCGTCTTCGTGGTAGCGGTATCTGTGAGTGAGGAAACTGCTATTAGAAAAGGGTAGTATCATAAGCTCGACTGACGTTCACTGTATAATTTATATTTCGAACGACATACATCGAGATAAAACTTACCCATTGGTGACACCATCGTTTTCCCTCGGAGTGGTCGGCGGCGAGACTTCCTCGTCATCAGTCGCCTCTTCCCGGTGCTTCTTGCGGTGCCGGAGCATACTGTGTTTCAGCGTGAACCGGCGAGAGCAAAGGTCGCAAGCGAACGGCCTCTCGCCTGAATGAGTCCGCATGTGACGGCGGAGGTCTTCGGCAGACCAAAAACGACGGATGCAGAAGGCACAAACCACCTGGTGGAAGAAGAACGTACGGTTAATATAGTGATGGTATATGTGGTCCACTTCACTAATATAATTGCTAACCATAATCTGAAAAAGAGGAAATCTGTTTTTTGATTACTAACCTTTCTATTGGCATGATCTGGAAACTTCCCCCGTTCATCATCATCGGCACTTTCGCTTCTGTCGCTAGCTGCGTCTAGGGCTCCTTTGCTGACCAGCTGTTCATATTCCGAAGAGTGTTCTGAAGACAAATGCCCAAGAGATGCGGCACGGTCACTGAACGACGCCTCGCAGAGATGGCATTTGAAGACTAATCCCTCGGTGGAGTCTTCAACTGCAGGGATTGGCGAGCCTGGTTGAGAGGATTCTCCGGGTACATGTCTTGATGACATGTGTTTCTTCAAGGTTTCCATAGAAGAGAATGTGCTTGTGGGGCATGATGCACACTTGAAAGGCCTTTCGGGAACAGTTCGGTTTTCAACGTTTTGGGGAGTCGGAACTGTTTCCGTGATTGGCTCGGCAAGGATTGCCCGAGCGGATCCCCCATGCTTCCTCAGCAAATGACGGTCGCAGTTAGACTTTGTGGTGAATAGGAGTGGACAGTGGGGGCACTTGAAAGGCTTCTGGCCGGTGTGAGTCAGCACGTGTCGGCGAAGGGATGAAGACCACGGGAACTTCCGATGACAGTAAGGGCAGGACACTCTGTTAGGAGCCAGACTGTAAGCCGACTTCTTCTTTGGTGGTTGGTTTCCATTGTCCAAGTCCGATCTGAAAGTAAAGACCTTTATTAATATTACTAGTCTAATGGGATAAGTAATTAAAAAAATTAGAAAATCATGCAGATAAAATACTTACTTATTTTCATCACTTCCAGAATTATTGCCCTCACTAGTAGAGGCAACTAATCCTTCTTCGTCTTCTTCCTCGTCACTGCGAGTTGGCACGACAGGTACAGTTAGGTCGTTTGGTGCTGGAATGGGGTCAGTTCCCGTCTCGGTCTTCTCAGTGCTCGTAGGAATAGGTGTCGGTTTGTTGATAAGATTCCCGGCAATTTTCAAATCAAAGTCTTTGTGTAGTTCCTGCTGCCGAGAAGCCATCAATATTTCGGCAGCAGCGCGGTGGGCAGCAGTGTTTTCTTCAGGCTTTTCGTCTTCGGGTTCTTCGTCTATGATCAGAGCGTCGTCCTCATCTTCCTCGTTATCGGCGACTTCGTCGGAATCTCTTCTGATCGGGGAACGGTCTGCTTGTTGTAAAGGCCGTTCAAGATGACGGGCTAGTAGTGCGAACTTGACGCGGTCTGCGAGAGTGTCGGGTGTGGGGTACGGGGGAGGTGCGCGGGGGGCTGGACGCCTCACGCTCCAGTGCTGAGGGTGCTGCTGCTTCACGTGTCGCTCCATGTTTGAGCGAAGTGTAAATCTGGCAGAACACTGAGAGCAAGAAAAGGGCCGTTCAGTACGGTATCGCCTTTGTTTCTGTTTTGGCATGAGTATTCCATTTTTGATTACCATCTTGACTGAATCGGTTTGTGGAACTAAACTGTTGGGAACAAGGCTGTTGGGGACAGTTGGTCTTGGAGATTCAGGCGTGGGAGTTGGAGACGGAGAGCTGGTTAAAGGGATAGGCTTTTGCTCTTCTTCTTCCGGTTCTTGCTTCGGTTGGCTTTCCTGGTCACTGGTGACAAGCCTGCCTCCTGACATACTAAGTCCCCGAATCAGTTCCTTTTGTATACGCTGTTTTATTTCGGCAAGTTCTTGAGAATCTGTTGCATTAGGAAAAAACGAAGGTGGGAGAAAGTAAGGGTTGAGTGGAAAGGAAGGTGGCAGGGGCAGTCCCGGCAGTCCAGGTACAGCTCCTGCGTATAGTTGTGAAAGTTGGGTTGCGTAAAAAGCATCGATTTTCGGGAAGTTGCTCTCAAACAGTCGTTGTTGGGATAAAAGGAACCTTGTCTTCTCGTATGCTGACGCTGCAGCCGCTGGATCAGGTTCATAACTTGGTCTAGGAGGGGCTTTAGGCTCATCATCTTCAGTGTCACGTTTCTTTTTACTGAGATCTAAAACGTCACAGTCGTTGTTGTCACTCGTACTGAGATCTACTGGGGCTTCTTCATCGAAACTCTCCGATTGGGTATCGTTGCGCTTGTAGCTTAGTTCAGGAGTTCGGAACTCAGGTATTTGTGTGAGTTGCCCGATACCTTTCACTTTGATCCTTGGCACAGGAGGTTCACTGTCTCTTGGAGTTAAAGACAAAGGCACTTCTTGTAATGGTTTCGAAGTTAACGAAGCAACTGGATGTCTATCAGTAATGAAACTAGGTGCAAAATGTGTGAGTGGGGTATCACGGCCTGTTACCTCGTTCCGCCTTTCGAGTTCAGGTGTATGGAATGCAAGTGATCTTTTGACTTCTTCCCGAGCTAGTTTAGAGTTCACCTCATCGTTATTGGGGTCTTCAGAGGGGTGGTAAATAATGGAGCGTTTGACATCTTCTCGCGTGACTTTAGCGTGTCGGTTCCGTAAATGCCTTTCACAGTTCGCTTTGGTTGTAAAAGCGTAGTTACAGACAGCGCATTCGTAGGGGCGATCTCCGTTGTGAGTACGCATATGTCTAACTAGAGCAGCTTTATCGAGAGATGCGTGTGGGCACATGTTGCATTGATAAGGGCCAGGGCCGGTCCCGCTAAGATGCACTCTGTTATGCCCTTTCAAAGCTCTCAAGTTGGGAAACTTAGCTGGGCACAGTCGACAAGGAAACTCTCCACGTAGCTTCATCTTTCTGAACTCTGCCGCGAAATTGTCTTGCGTCTCTTCTTGGTCACGTTCTTTTACTATTGTATCCGGTGGCGTCAACACGGCACTTTCCAAAGCTACTCTGGAACCAGTAAGTCTTTCTAGTAAGCTACCAGCCGATGTCACATTCAGAATAGATTGTATATCAGCCAAGTCTCTTGCGGCATCGATGTGTCTGATACCGTTTGTAGGCAGGTGTGAGTCATCAAACTTCGGCGTAAACCTCTCCATAGGTGGAGTGAGAGTTCCAGGTATTCCAAAGGATCTGTTCCTGAGGTCAAGTTTAGCGAAGAAGTCTTCCCTCCGGTCCCTCTCCGGACTTTGGATTCTTGTCGTGTTAGTGCATGACTTTCTATGGATATCCAAAGCCTGTCCACAGGGGAAGTCTCTGGAGCACAGATCGCATCTAAACCGCTGTTCCGTGATGGATATGTGTGGGTTTCTCTCGCACACTCCGCGGGCTATTTCCGGAAACTTTTTGCTGGAGAAGTCAACGAATGTGAGGTCGTCGAATCCGCTGCGCGTATCGTCGCCGTGCGCTGTGAAGCGGTGGAGGTCGAAGGTGTTTGCAGAGTCGAAGCGTTGGCGACATTTCGGGCATTCGAAGCGCGCGCTTCTCTTGTCCATGGGGATGGGTGACGGGGACGTGGAGGCGGCTCGTTTGCGCGACCGCCGCGCGTACTCCTCCTCGCTTCTGTCCGACCGGTTGTCGCTGTCGATACTCGTCGTCCTCATAACTCTGACCTCGTTTTTCTCTACCCTCATTGTATTCTCCTCTTTGTGGTTTTCCATATCAATTTTCGCCTCGCTGATGACCTCTGTTTTGATTTCTGTAACAAAAGAATAAACTTTACAATTGATTGCGGATTGTTTGAATAACTCAGGGCGCTTTCATTTTCCATTTCCAAGAAAAGTCGACAATAGATGAGTCAGGCGATTCGCTTGTGTTACGAATGTTCTGCGGCGGATTTATAGAACAATGTGATTTCGTGTTCTTTGTGGGTTTTCAATCAGTTAATAGATTAGTGGTTACATTTTAGGAAATTGAAATAGTCACAACATAAGTTCAGCTACTCGATAAGAGATGGCGCCACCAGTCCGTTAAAGCTCCAAGTTCGTACTAAAGTTCGAACTTGCTCATTGTTTATTTATTTTCGACGTCGCGAAAATATCTTTTAATCCCTTTTATAATATCTACAGAACCTACGTGAGATCCTTAACCACAACAAAGCCGATATGCATGATTGCGTGAATCATCGCTCGAACCTTTGTCTCATTCGCGCCACTCGCCATACGGCTAGCTATGGCTTATTGTTACTCAAAGATAATGTTTATTTTCATTACACTTCTCTCTAAGTGTAGTATACTTATCTGCGATGATGTAGAATAATAATAGATCAAGTATTGGTAAAACCCAGTTAAACATTGATCTGTTTAAAAAATATATTGATGGATGAGTTTCTTGCTACACTAAATAAAGAGGAACGTAACGTAACGTAGACCTAACAGTTTTTTTGTTAAAAACATCTTTTACTATTAGAAAACGAAGCTACTTCAAACCACAGAAAAGTATCTTATTCCCACGGGAAACCTTGGTCAGAAAAGTTGATTTCTAATTAACTTTATCATTGGATTAAGCTTGGCTAACCTATTATTAATTTGTAGTAGTAAGTAGCTCCAAAAAGTTTGATAAAGTTGCATTTAACAGAAGGCTAAATGACCACAATAATATGAAATAATTTTTCCAGTATAATTACTTTTCAAAATAACGAATAGAGATACAAAATTCCAAGAGAGATCGTCTCGCCACCGGCCGGGCGGCCGTCGCTCGTGGCGCAAAAATCAATAGGTTCACACAGCTCACCTGACGTCTAACTAAAGCTATACCCATAGATGTACTAAAGCTACATAGATGTATTAGATATAGCTCACTCCGCAGCAGACATGAGTCATCCGTTTCGAAGCTAGAGGTATATGCTTTGTTGAGATATGTACCAGTAATCTGTGGTTAGAGATTCCAAGACAGATTCTACATATTTTGGCTGGTATATTTGATAAGGATATTAAATATGTAGGTATACCTGAAGCTGCTTTTTATTCCGGGACCTGGGCAGATAACATGCAGTCTCTACAACAATTACTTACCTCACAAATCTATCTCTCAAAATATTGTCAGACGAGAATCGTTTATGGTCTACCTTCTCCATCAGGAATGGGTGAATGAATAATAAGGAAATTGCTAATGAATGGTAAGGAAATTATGGAAGAATTGCCTCAGATTCTAGGTATTGACATTACCGCTACATTGCTTATGCAGGCAACTTTAGGTAGGTATTACTCATGCGAATTTATTTTGATCTAGACCTAGTTAGAATTCTCTATTTTCGTCTTCAACAGATTATGCTTACGAGGTATCGAACCATTTTCATATGAACGCGTAAACAATGTCTCGGACATTTTGTTTGTGACATTTTACGTGATTTTGGCGATTTAGCGTAATCTGATCTTCATTTGTCTGCACCGGATGCCGCTATCTGAGTAAATAATGCGAAATATCGAAAGAGGCGAAGATTATTCCGTTTTTAAAGATAATTTCAGAACAGCACGACCCTAATTTTCCTAGCGAGTGTCGTATAGTTGAGATAAATCCAACAAATGGGATAGGTATCTGTGAAACCTATCGCTTCCTATATCCTACGTTCGCGAATCTGCCTGCACTGTCCAGACTGCCTAATGTCCAGGTCCAGGGCGGTACAGCACAATATTCCTCCCTTTGGAAAAGAATTTTACCCATTTGACTATTTAAAGCGAAATGAGAACGTTACAATTAAAGTTAGATTTATCTACTACTCCATGTCCTATTCTTTGATAGCTCAGACGATCGTTCAAGACAATCATTAGGTATTACTTTGAAGATTGCTGTATGGTTCAGTACGTTTAATCTTTTTTCATCATTTCTGTTTACAAAATCGATTTCAAATATTCCTGGAAGACAAGGTTATCAATTTAGGCGAAATTTCCGAAGACTGTCAAACGCACAAGCGGATTTCAGCAAACTGATGATGCAGCAGCTCATTGTTTAGGCGGTGAGGAAATTTGAAACATTTGTTATTTATAACCGTTTTCATGTCAATAACTTGTTTGCCATTCATAATCAGAAACTTCGTACCTAATCAATGATTGCGCACTTTGTTACTCGTATGAAGTAATTTTCCATGTCTTTTGTTATATGCGTTAAGATCGTATAATTTCGAAGGATTTTATACATAAGTATGGTGTACACTACACAATCAGGCATATTGGCGAGTTGGCGAGCGCCTTAAAAGATCCCTGGACATATCCTTAGTTATTCTTTATGACACCTTTTCAAGAATGGTGCTCTTCAACCCAGCACCACACAACGACCTAGCTCCTTTATAACTGCAAAAATACCTATAAAAGCTGTCAAATTACATGCGCCCGAGTTCACTGAGGTTCAAGTACGGAGAAAAGGTGGCATACGTGCGTACGCGGTCGTGACTTCCTCCTTCCTTCTTATTCGGAATTTAAATTGACCAATAGCTGCTGTCGCCGTAATACCAGTAACTATGGTAACTGTTTTCGTATATAAGTTGGTGGTTTGCGCTGAATACTACTTAGGGATATTATGGGTTGATCATGAATAACGCAAAGCTTTTGAATCAAAATAGAATGTCTATTTTCACGGCTATTTTATTCGATCATTGATAAATTCAAAAAGAGTTAGACGACTCTCACACTATGGTTAATAGGGTCATTAGACCTGACAGGGCAGAAGAAGAATAGAGTAAATAATACATTATGATCTATCAAGTCCAATAACTTTGACTTGAATCATGTCTGCGCTATAATCCATATAGATATAGGATCCTACTTTTAATACCAAATGACTTATGCTGCCACTTGATAACTGTCATCAAACGTCCCACCGCCCAGCGACCGTTTATCAGCGCATCTCCGCTTTCTCCAATATCTAACGGGTCGTCAGCAATGATTGATATGTTCTGTCCGTCGCCAGTCCAGCTCGACAACGCTTTAAATGAATGTGGCGAATAAAGACTAGACTAGAGAAACGCCATTGCTAGAGAAACGTCAAACACTGCAGCGCCCCCGCTCATATTCATTGAAAAGTTTGTCGCACTGTAGTCCGTTGTCCATTGCTTTCATCCTCGCTCCGATGGCCGCAACAGTGGGCTGACTTATTGATTATACGGTGTCGATGGTGTCGCCATAACTGGAGGTAACTGGCGGTTGTGACTTCTTGGGACCGTAAGTGGCCGTTTCGCAGTTCGCAATTTGATGTTCAGAGAAATTTGATTGAGCGTTGCGGCGTTGAGATTTCGATGTTTTCCAGAGGCATGACGCAGAGAGGACAACATGTTACTTTGCATATGGCAATTTAGCTATTAAATGGTTGCAGTAACGCGGTACATTTTTTCAATCTCTGATTTTGGTCATTTTCTTCTCATCAGATTCAGCTATATATATGTTTTTGCACCTAGGGGATTTCGATATTGCAACCTAAGTACTTATTTAAGAATTTCTAAATCCTAACCGCCGTAAAATTTCCTATTTATCTCCGCTACCATCATCAGTTTTACATCTTGATTCTAAAGGATCATCCGATCATCCGAATTGAATGAGCAACCTTTTACGACTCCTATCCTACGTAATTTAAATTAAGAACCAACAAGTCAAGCCCGATGACTTACTTGATGTACCTCTGCCTGCTTGTGAACCAATCAACGCCCTCCGAACTCCAAAAACGGTTTCCACTCGATCGATCGCTTTCTCTGCGGAAAAGCGGCCCAATTGGGCGCCCGCGCAGCCTACGGGGTACTGAGGAGGGGAGAGGGGGCACTGATCATGATGACAAACAGAGCTGTGGATCTTCTATTGATATCATCAATGTCCATAAAAATAATTCTTTGAGAGAGGTGGGGCATTGATGGAAAAGACAGGGTCAGGGATCAACGTGGGACCAACATAGATTTTTCATGGTTTTCTCAAAAGTCCAAATACCAACGAATATCTTTGAGTGAGGGTGAAGAGGGTTATATTTTGTATGTTGCTTTTAGTTTTAATTACGGTGTTTAGGACAATGACCAGTACTAAATTAAAAAACAAATATTTAATTCATTCTTCTGAAAATTTACCTATTCTATGTGTTTGGTTGTGATGACACTTGGCTACAAAACTAATGAACCTATAAACTTTCCGGGCCATTATAGACCAATTTTAATCAGCCCATCAAATTCCGGGCCCGCAGCAGTTGAAGTGAAGGGCCCGGAGTCAGAGATGGCGGTAGCTGTACCCGCGACGTGATGTGATGGGTGCGCGTGCGCTGCCTTCTGATAGGTATTGTTTATGCGAGAAAAGAATGGGCACGATGCGCGTGATGGTGTATGGGTATTGGGTATCTACACATTTCATTATTAGAGAAACGTTATTATAAATCATGTCCTTACGGGGATTTTAGAGTCGCATACAATGATTATAATGGGGATAACCGGATAGCTATGAAGCGAATAAGCAAAAACCTCCAGTAAGGTAAGGCAAGCATCATCTCAATAGAGTTATGTGAAACATGCGAGTTAAAAAAATCTTCGGAAATATTTATGTACCGTGGGCCCTAAAGGATCCCATAACTTTGATTACTTCACAGCCACACTACATAGGTAATATATCAAAATCTATCATTAAATCAATGTAATAAGCACCCACCACGTCCATAGATATCTTGCCAGGATGAGTCTCAAAGCATCACATGGAAAATAATTTAGATAAAATTTTCTTTATCAAGGTTACGTCAATTAATATGTAAAGTGGACCATCAAGGGTCCCTAAATATCTATGTTTGATTACTTATGCCACAAATGGGCACCTCCGATCGCCTTCTAAAGATATCCCATCGACTTTCTCGCGGCCATCTTGCGGCAGGATGGAGCTCATCGCGCATGCGCGGTGGTCACCGCTTCCTTCTAACGGGGCTTCGGTTATGAAGTAGCCAGTAGGTGTGATCAGTGGAATTAATGAGCTGCTATGAGGACAGTGCCTTATAGAGCGTTGCTTGGGAGATTGGGTACGGTGTAAAAGCAAATGGATTCGGTAGAAATAGATACCTATGTTGGTTTCAAAGTTCTGCGAAAGTATAATGGGGTTGTCAAACTAGTGACATCATACACATCTACTTCGGTTATCCTTATTAGAGGAAGATCTGTAAGGCTCGTATTTATAAAGCGATCTCAAGATTGAGAGCAATATTAAGTATGGATTTGACAGGTCGTTTTGTACTGAAATGCCATTTCTGATACGAACTCAAACTCGCTGTCATTCTTGAGAGCTGATTACAAATACGGATTTGTATAAATCTGATAAGTACCTAGTTCATATAAGTAGTACTTATACAAAAAAAATGCAAAATGAGCTGTATGTAACGTAAGTAATTTGTTATGGAAACCGAAGTAATTATATTTAAGTAGTTAAGAGTTTCGGTCATCTACATACTCCAGATTGGCGACATATTTGGCTGATCTACCAAAGTAACACATACTAGAATCTAGCTCTCACCTAAATACTTAGTTAATCATGTTTGATTCCCAAAATACTCACAAATATGACGTATCTAATCAATGGACAGACAGGAAGCGATCGTGTCGTGTTCTGAAATCCGAGACCTTCTTCGCAAACACTACTCATTCACAAACTCACATACTTAAAACGTATTACATATACATATGTACATACTTAGCTATGTAAAGGTATGTAGATGTTTTCCCGATTAGTCTATACGCGCAAGGATTTAATATAATAAGACTGATATAACTAAGGTACCAGTAAGTGCCTTTGATAAAAAGCACAAAATTATGTCAAATATTTAGTCGATGAAATATGAAGTACTTGGCTTACCTAAAATTATCCAAACACTTTTAGGAAAGCTGCATGGGATTTCAATGCAGGTCATCCTTGTGTCGTCCTTATTAAATCATCTTCCTACCCTTTTTCCCGTATCTCACGGGGTCGGCTACCTAATCTAGGGGATTGAACGAGGGTACTGGTTTTTACACAGAGCGACTGCCATCTGACCTCCGCAACCCAGAAGGGAAACCAGACCCAATCCTAGACCTTGTCGTCCTTATTAAATGATTGTAATAAATTATTATATGGATTTACCTACCTATTACTATTATCATATAATAAATTTGACAAGGAAATTTTCTACATATTAATGCGTAAATTATGAATTAAAACTGTGATTCATAATTCTTATTACGTAAATGAATTTATCAACAAATTAATAAATTTTACCTATTTAAATATACAAAATGAATTTATTCATAATAATAATTTTTTGCTCCTGTTCAGTATATCACATGGATTTTCCGTATTTCATACTTTGTTAAATAATTATAAATATTGTATTATTTTTACACTTTGCTGGCTAGGATATGCAAAACCGCAAGTATTTATTCTTATTTTGTTTTAATAGGTAATAATGCTTATAGGCATTATAATATGACCTAGGTCAGTTAACTACTGGTTATTTGCAGGCACTACCTATAATAGAAATTACTATTATAAGAAAAAGTATTTTTTAGAAATCGATGGCCAATGACAAGATATTTCTCTGAAATATGATCTTCCCAATAGGAATTTTTCTACACAGTCTGGAAAACATTTTAAAGACTTACTCAAAGGTGTATTGTGTGTTTTTGGAACTTATATGTTTTTATGTACCTACACACAAAATATGCAATTGTAATTACTAAATTAAGTGGAAAACAGACCACATCACGTATAGTTTCGTTTCCTAACACGTGTTCCGAAGGTTGTTTACCCCTGATAGCATTGACGCCTACATTGATTGAACTATTTATTATTTAGGACCATCGTTTAGAACCCCTGAACAGCCGGCTCGAGTCTGCTATTTACTTGTGTAATGAGTTAATTACATGTATTATGTAGATCGTAAACGATCTAAAATAATGGTTTTATTTTCACTTCAATTAAATTACCTCCAGACGAGTAAACAAATATTTAAGTAATTTACTATATTTTCATGGTACTTTTTTCGAAATTAAAAATAGTAGTAATATATCACAGTCATCATAAAGTCAGAAAATGTTTTTTTTTTTACTTAGGTCCGTATTTATAATCAGCTCTCAAGAATGACAGCGAGTTTGAGTTCGTATCAGAAATGTCATTTCAGTACAAAAAGGTCTGTTAAATCCATACTTAATATTGCTCTCAGTCTTGAGATCGCTTTATAAATACGAGCCTTAGATTGTAATTTTCATATTTCGTCCTGGTTTCATGAGCAGAATGAATCAACCATTTCACCGCTGATATTTTTTAACAAAGGAATTTTTCAAGACAATCCTCAAAATGGATCTCAAAAACACGTCATTCTTTATCAAGCTCCAGTTGCCCAAATTCGTCCCAGACTTTGCCCAATCGCACAAATAGCAATTGGGGCCGGAAGTGAACTCGCTATCACCGATAACAGTGCCGTCACGTGCCGCTACACCTTTGACTAACCAAATGCAGTCATTTTCTTCGAACCCGCTTTTTATCTTTCTCTGTTCTGAGATGAGTGAGCGAGTGACTTGTTTGTTAGGAAATGGTTTATCGACGAGATAATTAGAATGACGTCAACTAGACGTGATCTTAAATCCGGGTTTTGAATATTGCATACCTGATTGTTCGTCAAAGATGATTACGTGCTTCGGAGGACACGTTAAAATCTTAAATCATATCGGTCATTGGCTAACAATAGTGAGACATTTCGTTGCTCACTGTCAGACCTAAGATTTCATGCGCCGGAAATTTTATTAGGACACAAGGCAAGGACATACTAAAATCCATGATCAGAAATGGAAAATAGCTTGTACAATCCACATTTTGTATTGGTCTCAGTCCAGTATAGGAAACAACATAAAGATCATCTTGCGTAAGACAAAATCGAGAGCATTCGCCGCCAACCCATCTCAACCTCGAGTTTATAGAAACAGGTGTTTCTTTCAAAAGGATGTTGTGTAGAGATACTCTCTTTGCCTTCCGTCTGAGCAAACGAAATGCCTCTCTTAATGGGAGACTAATGAGATATAGGAGGACTGTTTGTTTAAAGATGAAAGTAGATCGAAAGCGGTTAGAAATAGTTAAAAGGATTAAGTTATCGAATAAGAACGAAAATGGTTTTTAAAGTTACACGACAGTTTATAGATATTTCCCGCGTCTTAGTGAATTTTCTCTGGGAAAGATGGTTTCCCGGAATAAAACATGCATTTCTAAAAAATCACGCTTCCTATAGTAAAACAATTATTTAAATCGTTCCTGTAAGTAGAATTAATTCGTAACAAAGAAACGCAAAGCTTTTGAGCTTTTATAATATTTGTGTATAAGGTGTATTATTAGTCATGATATAAACTTCAAACGAAGATTTATTAGGTAGGATAACAAAAAAAACCTAATGAAGAAAAAATTACAATTATTTCATCTAGTTATTTCGCTTACACGTTTAACATAAAACAATTTATTACACCAACACAAGTGTGTCAACAATTTCATAAGATAATAAAAAAATGGAAAGAATCCATTGCGTCTTAATATTTCAAGTATTTAGAAACGAGGAATCATAAAATCGGAACCTTGAGTTTAGTATTTCTAATGATAAAATGTGGCAACACTAAGGGGGCTTGTACACGGTGCAAGTAGA
This sequence comes from Scrobipalpa atriplicella, assembly GCA_029255725.1. NCBI lineage: Eukaryota > Metazoa > Arthropoda > Insecta > Lepidoptera > Gelechiidae > Scrobipalpa > Scrobipalpa atriplicella. The sequence goes on from JARACY010001905.1 coordinate 15,927, forward strand.
TTGCGCATTTGTGAGGTACTTAGGCAAAGCAGAAAGCAGGTCCAGCTATCTGAGATTATATGTTAAACCGTATTTATATCAAATGTAAACAATTAGGTACATAACTTTTTTAAGTACAATAGTTTGGCGCGGGCTAAGTTTTGACCTTTGAAATGCCGTTCCATTGGTGTGACATGACAATTACACTGAGCTATCGCACCGAAATTCGTACTCAACCCGGCGAATTTGTTGATCTATTTCTTATTTTAAGGTCATAGATAATTACAGTTCTTAAATTTAAAATTACCTAACATGAGAGAGATGAGAGTGCAAATATCCCTTCGCAAACTTATTTAGTAGCTCGTGAACATTTGCTGGCTCCAGCTAATTGCTCCGTGTAGAAGCACCCTTAGAGTTGCCAGCTAACCGGATGCCTCATAAAGATTAGCCTGTGCATAAATGTGGGTAGTTACGAATACTTGGTGTCGTTTCTGACGCGTGCGCGCCATTCAGGCTTCAGGTTGCAATTAGGGTTGCCACACTCGAGATTATGGTTATGTCATCCAAACAAGAGAGGAATCGTGCAACACGTGGTTGAAAAACCGATTTATATTAGGACAAAGACAGAGAATGGTTTATGAGAAATGTTTCAATTAGAATTTTGTGTCAAATCAATAAAATAGGTATAATAGGTATAATTTAACTAATGGATCGGAACCATAACCATTTTTAATCACATTTCTCCATGGGATAACAGATTTTCCTGCGCCAAAAATAACTAATTCTCTCGGAAAAAGAGGACACACAAATTGTAGATATTTTATTACAAAGTTAACGATGATAATAAACAAGTATAAAAAAAAAATATGATCGTAGAAAAAGTTGACAATAATATTTATGATTTCATTTTATTGCCAACCCTAACCTTATCAACTCAGTGTCATATGGCTCTATAGATCTCGTCTCACGATCCCGAGATATTTGTCTCGTTTGATATTTATCGTCCTATAAGCCATTATACGACCATTACTCATAAAAAGTATCGAATGTACTGTCTACATGGCGAGATTCCGCGAATATTGATCAGGAATCGTAGTAAACAAGTAATGTACAGTGGGCAGCAGGTCGAGTTATCCATTTCACGGACCAATATATACTGGTTATATCTACCTGGTTATACTGTATAGCCAGTATAAATTGGTCCGCCCAAGTGTAACTCGACCTGCTGCCCACTGTACAATGCTATCGATTCGTGGAGGGCACAACTTAACTAAATCTCTCTTATTGCCGTCCCTCTCTGTTCTCTCGTGATAGAATAGGACGAATATAGACTTATATTAGTTAAGTCGTGATTTTTGCAACTACGAATTTGAACGGAACAGACACGTGTTGACAAACAAGTATTTTATTTAAAAATGTACTAATTAATGCTAAGAAATCATCTTATAAAAAATATTAGCTGTTTAAATCTCTTACGGAGCGTCATATCTTTTTAAGATCACATTTTACCATATGAAAATCAAAGATGGCCTTGAAGGTACTCGAAATTAATGAGAGATAGAATAGATTTAGTTCTACTACATACATACATACATAAAATCACGCATTTATCCCTAATGGGATAGGCAGAGCGAAAACGACCTAAACAAAGGTCGTTCCGCCACGTCTGACAAGTTTTGAGGGTTATTATTATTACAGATAATTATGTATATTGTTATAGTGACGGGTTGTCAGCCCATCGCCTAAATTGCAATACACTGAAACCCTCGAATCCTTTAACTGGTTTTTACAGCATGCCCGGGAGGAAATGCAGCTGGTGCATTTTATGTTTTTCTATCACTCCCAGCGCAGCATAGGATATAATAAAAAAAATAATCTCCAATGTACTTACGTTGTTGTGCTGGCGGCTCGGCCGCAGGGGGCGCAGGCGCGGTGGCCGCACCCTGCATGGCCCGCGACAAGCGACGCCGCCGCCTAAAAAAAAACATTAATAAAAATTGAGGGAAGAAAATATAGTACTCTTCTATCTTATAATAAGAAGGAGGAAGAAATTTGGGCAGTGCTACGAACTGGCTACGCCGTAGCGGTTTTCATAGCAGTTTGGAAGTATGAACATTTTGACAAAATGAATCATAGGCTCGTATTTATAAAGCGATCTCAAGATTGAGAGCAATATTGAGTGCGGATTTTACAGGTAATTTTGTACTGGAATGACATTTCTGATACGAACTCAAACTCGCTGTCACTCTTGAGAGCTGATTATAAATACGGGCCATAATAATTTAAACATTTTTCATCGCGTAAATTATTGTCATAGATATTTGACTTCTAAATATATGTATACGCGAAAGTTACGATGGATATAATGCTCATAGTTCTTAGGATTAGAACATCAATGTAATTGCTTACTAGAAAACAACAATACAACATTTCACATTGATAGATAGAAGCAATATTTAATTGCTGACACAAAAAAATACATTGTAATGTGCTCAGGCAGTCTTATCGTTTTAAGCGATCTCTTCCAGACATCCTTAGCTGGAAGAAGATTATTTATAATATTATGCAAGTAGATGCGTTAAAAAACATAATGTACTTGTAATACGCGCAAACGCATGGCTAAATAAGTACTCTGAACCAATAAATCTCTTAGCGGAACATTGTCTAGCGTTTTTTTTATTCCATTATCATATTCTCACTCTCTGTGGTGTAATTGTGTAGTTTTTGTGTGAATTCTCTAGCTCGTAATAATTAATTGCTGTATGTGTTGATTTGTCATACAAAACTGTATGGTTTTTTGTTTTGCCTAGTTTGATTTGTTTGCGTATACTTTGTTTTAGTTCATTTTGAGTGACTTTTATTTTATGCCTAATTTCTTTGGCATTGATTTAATTTTTAGTGTGTTATAGGTAAAGGTCAAATATCTATAAATTTGAGAATTTCACCAACTGAAGTTTAGTATTACTTAAGTTTTATGACCTTTTTCACCCCCTAAACATTCTGTTCATTCCTCACAAGGACGAATAATTATGGGCTTGGGAATATTTAGCTTTTTAATTGATGGTCAAAGAAACTATTATAATGCTGTGACTATATTTTTTTCTTGATTTTATTTATTTCTCTATTGATTTGAAATAAATGAAATGTCAAAAATGCCTATTGGGACTTTTTATTCTTTACCTACTTTAGAATTTCATATTGGAGTATCTGAGTCACAGTCTTTCCATTTATCACTACACTTCCTGAGTGCTGGCATCAAGAAATGAGGATCTTTTATCTACGACTATTGAGCACTTAAGGTAACCATGGTTTCAGCACCTTTTAGGACATTCCTGATTTCTATGACTATATTCTATTCAGCACTTGAGGTTACCTTGGTTTTGAGGATATTGTAGGACATTCCTGATTTGATTATTTCCAAATGAATATCAGATATATTTTTTTTCTTTCTTTACAATCAGATAATCATCGGCATATAACAATAATCAGGTTATCTTGATATCGGACACAGTAATTATTAATTCTAAGGCGTGGCAATATTTTAAATTTTCCAAAATGACTTATGACTGAGTCAAAGAACTGACGTAGTTAGCATCCAACTTATTAAGAGTAAAAAAATTAAATATTGAGTTGAATATTATAGCCACATTATATATAAATAGTTCTTATGTCCAAAAGTTGAGCAGTTGACAGACAAGAATTATTTCTTACTAAAATGGAATCAAAAATCGCCAGTTCTTTTGTGGTATGCAACCAAATCAAATCACAAATCTTATAAATAGTTCCAATAGTATTACTAGTTGACAGTCGTCGGGCACACGGCTCCTATCCAGTCAAACAATGCGTGCTAACAACCTGCGCAGACGCAGATACATAACTATACTATACCTGCAATAACATATGGCGATTATATGCATCTGCGATCGTAATACTCTTGTTGGTTATATTATAACTAGCTTTTGTTCTGGTTGGTAAGGTGAAGATAAATCTTTTTGATTCTAAATTATTATTGAGATCTTTTGATTCTTCAGCCATCATGATCTGTCGTTAACAGTCTGTCATGAAAGTTTAGTAGATTCTTGTAATAGACATTCTTATGTCATTATTGGGCAAAATTCCGTCATAGCGGAAGATGATTCTCATATTTCTCTCTCAATAAAACTTATCAATTGCAAAGATAAGTATTAAATATTGTATTACGATACGTTTAGTTTCCGAGTACCGCGCTATCCTGAACATCAATGGTACCGCCGGCGGCGCTTTTGTAGTTAGTGATATTAGCGAAAACGTGGCGAAAACTGAGAATCGAGCTTTGTGAGAAAGCCGTTATGCGAAGCTTGGTTTCCTGGATTACGATAATTACATAGGTTTCTAATAAGAATTGAGATAATGGAGTTTTTGGTCTTTCGGTCAAAGGATCTATTTTAAATTTTTGATTAATGCGCCAAAAGAGCAACATTGCGATTTTGACGCACTAGTGCTTTCGATCATAATATATTTGGGTTAAATGACCTTCTCCATTTTCTTAGTTTAATTCGTTGCCTAGGTTTTTGTTTTAGTTTTTACTTTTTAATTTATCTTGGTTTTCTGCTTTAAAAGATTATCGAGCACCTGCAAGGTAAACTGTTTACTTCATTACACTAGCGTTATCACAAGGATATTATATTTATTATCAGTATGAGACGTGATCAGGCGTATTAGTAATGAATGATGTACCTATTTATAGGAATTATCCAAGAATGTCTGTTTTCTTGTTGGATTATTCTTTTATTATTTAAATTACTGTCAGATTAGCACTTGACTCAAAAAAAAGATGCACATATCAATTCAATTTTTATATCTTTTACAATTGAAAATTGCACAAAAGTCTAAAAAGCTGCAAGTGGCTATTGAAAATATCAACCATGACTACAACTTCAACTCTATGTCTATCAGCATTAGATCTGTAATTGAGACACTGTTATCATCGCGATATCAGTCTAGATTGTCAGCTCACGAAGATTGTAATGATGCCATAATCGTTGCGAGATTCACGGCAGATGTTATAGCAATTTTGTCACGGATTCTTGCTGATAGTAAGGTTGTTATTGCACCTGATGTTTTTACGCTTAAAATGTGATTATGTAATTGAGATAAGCGAGATTGTGCATATAGTAGCGTTTTGAAGTGTGCATCTATATAGATGATTTCTTCGTTTCGGAAGATTGGGTTTTGTTGTTTGAGATTGTTTATTCAGCATAAGCTCATAAGCTTCTAAAATATATAATAGATTATTTTGTTAAGGATTTACAAGATACGTGACAGAAAAAGAATGTCAAAGATGTCAATAAAATGATGATTAATGATTTTCTTCAGATTAATATGTAATCAAACAACAAGTATTATCTTTTTTTAGACTTTAAGATAGGATGACTGGTGTGACGATATCATTAAGATTATACACGTGCCGGTTCTGGACCTTCGCGTTTTTAAATAATTTATTATCTTTTGTCTATGGGTTGATTGTTATAAAAGTTACACTCTAGTTATTCCATGATCTAGTAATTAGGTAAACAGAATTTTTGATTTACTTTAATTTTTTCAAATTGCTACGTCCACTCAATTTTCGAGATGATTTTGTGCAATAACTATTACTTCTTCTTCTGTCGTGTCGATGGTTCAAATTAATTTTGACCAATACTCTGCCACGGCAACTATTACTAATTAGTTAATTTCTTTCCTGTTTACTGCTAACTATATCCCATATCATGAGGATATGAGGTAATTCTTTTTCTTCTCTCTATTGTTTGGGAGATTCACAAATTTTCCTGTTTCAAGCGAGATTATGAAGCCAAGTTCAACAATTATTGTTGGTCTGTTTTACGGATGTTGTCCGTTCTTGATTCTGCCTTTGATTCATCTTTTGCTTTGTTCTCTGCGGTCGGGTTTAGATGTGTACGTTCAATCTTCCTTAGTTTATTTGACAGAGCTTGTTTTTTCTAGAAAGCAATCACCGTAGCCTATACCTTCAACAATAGAGGCATCACCTGGTTTTTGTTAATTTTTGTGCCGCTTTTGGCAAATGAGTTTTATTATTTTATTAAATTGTTTTCGAGTAACGTAATATTCAAATTATTTCTGTACTATTGAAATTAGGTACTTCTTGGTAAATAAGGGACGTTACGTTTGTCGCAAAGTTAAATGATAATTTTAATCGATATCTCATTAGATAATTTCTTATTTTCTGCGAATGTCGATTATCATTCATTGCATATTTTGACGTGAGTCAGTAGATTACTATATTCTAATCTAATCGTTAACAGGTTTTTTTTAACTTGAAATTTACCTACATTCGACCCTGTCGGTCAGTTTTGTACCAAATCTTTATCTTAAGACATATCATAAATTTTCTTATATCAATCCAATAGGATTCCTATTACTTACTTTTTTTTAAATTTTAATTTTGATTAGAAAAAGAGTTACGATACAATTAGCTTAGATGGTTAAATTTTGCAAATTACCTACTTTAGGTTGGTGAACGTGATTAGAAACACCCGTCGGTATTTGTATGGCCACAAAAAGGTGACGTTCTTTAGGTAAATATTTCATTAAAACTTTAATAGGCAGACATTTTAGGTATTTTATTATCTTACATTTCTCTATTCATTTGTGGAAAAAATAATTGAATAACAAATTTAATGAATTTTAAACGCATCTTATAAAGAATAAATTATAATATAATATTTTTTCACTAACTATTAATGTAACTTTATTTTTTTTGTTAACTTTCTTTGTTCTATCTTTTTTTTTTCACACTTATAAATTTAACAACACTGCATCATCCAGCACTGGCTAGAAATAGGTAAATACTTTTAAAAATTTGATATCTAATCCAATCAATCACATTCAAATTTTCTTTGTCAGTTTTTAATGTTTTTATGGATCGGTAAAGTAACGCACCATCACCGCTCCAAGAGGTCAACAATCGAGACATTTGACTGTCGCGGCCGCACTGAACCAACCCGATTTTTTACAATACCTACTTACAAACACGACACAAAAAATACCAGGGCGCAGACGATAATTTGCATTGTAATCTAATCAAAATAACACTCACCCAATCGTGGATAATTTTCGCGCTATCAGCCGTTGCCCGAATTAATAAAAAAGTCCACTGAGCTTCCAGTCTCTCACTGTCACCTTATCTTAATTTTTGAGCACAGATTTCCAGTCTTATAATTTAATTTAAACACTAAAAGTTCTAAGGCACTGTTCTAATTTTAAAATTCGTTCGGTGCGCATTCAGAGCGCATCTCCGCGGGACGGACAACCTCACTGCGCAAGATAGTGTCTCCTTGTGCTGATGAGAGCACGCACTGTCGCTTGCTCTCGGGGGAGCAGAAGATGGCCGCCGATTGGTCGAGAGCGGTTCACCGGCGCGCGGGGAGAGCGAGAGCGCGCATCTCTCCTCTCGCGCGGGTGAAAGAGACGGCTAGCGGCGGCCGTTTCGTCCCGCTGCTACAGATTACCTGCCGTTCAGGCATAGTAGAAAGAGGGGGAAGTAGGCTATCTCCGGCCGAATCCGCGATATAATTGCCTACTGTCTCAGGGTTGTCACTTTAAGCTAAATTTTAATTCAATGTCTATAAATTGGCAAAGGTCGGGAAGTTGTGTTTTTTTTACTTGTATTATCTGGGTACAGGGTTTGAAAGATCGGTTTTACCTAAACGATGATGAAACCTTTTACGATCAAAGAAAGAGCGACGGGCCAACTGACGGACGGCGCGGGGCGGTGATGAGCACGAGTAAACAGTAGGTTACTGGTTACTGATAGATGGTACTGTCAACCAATTCATTAGTTTAAAGCCCGGCACTTGCCAAATATAAAAACTCATCTCTGAATAACTGATTCAATGATCATTAGTCAATAAAGTTCAACAAAATGGTTTTCCTAACAAATACTCATTTTTTGTAAAGATACAGAGCAGTATTATTTATGAAAAAAGGGATTGCATTAATTTCGCGGTGCCAAAAAGCCGTGACGCCCGCGAACCTCGTACGGAGTTAGCCCCGACTGGCGCATGGAGAAACCCCGCGAGATTTTGTGTTAGTGTGCGTGCGGCGGCGCATAGATACTATGGCGCGCACATACAAGCCGCGCACGGTGCGTTTGTATGAAGATAACTTACTTCCCCCTCTTTCTACTATGGTTCAGGTGGATCATTGTTTTTGAGAGCGCGCAATCATAATGTGGAGATGCCAATCGGGTTGTTCCGTTTTTATCAATATTTCAGGATGGCTTATCTATAACGAATGATTAATTTTAGATATTTTGTTTCTGGCTTGGAAGATAAGTCGTGCAGTAATTTTAAGATGTTAAAAAATAAATAAGTAATAAATCGTTTTTCAAAACTTTTAACATTACTTTTTTGTTGATTCAGAATCTGAATTTTTCTTATTGTGTACCTCATAGATAGCGTACATTTAATATGTACCTGCATATTAAAATTAAATCGACCTTAAAATTAATGAGGTCATTAATATCCTGAAAATTACAAAAATCAGGGTCACACTGGGGTCAATTTTCAATGACCAATATTGGTGATATTTTAATCTCCTAAGTTATAAAAATAATAATTAAGATATTAACTGATAGTAGAATTTTTACTTCCATGTTGGACCTGAAGCAATAAAACACAGAATGCACCACCTACTTCTCTTCTCGGGCATTTTGTGATATTTAGCCGGCAGAGCTACACCCATTTTAGTGATATATAATGATGATGTCTATCATCTTCACCACAGCAACCTCAAAAATGTGAAAATATACTGCTGTTAGATATTTACAAATCGCAGCCGTTGTCGCTCTGCCAACCCCGCATTGGATTTGGACGTGTTTTACTGTATTGAATATTTTTATCTTGGTCAAATAGACCATCTCGGATGACCTCCTTATCGGTCAAACGCTGGTCAAACAAGGCACCCTCGCTCGCACGTGGACAACATGTTTTGACCGTTAGGGGCTTTTGTCCTGGGTTCGATTCCCGGTCGGGACGTTATTTGAATTATGTATTGAATTGAAACATATTTTTTGGTTTGGGTGTTCTTTGTGGAGTGTTCAAGAAATGAAAAAAAAACTTGCTTTTTCATACAAAATGACCAGCTCGATCAGACAATTTGTATGGAAAAGCAATTTTTTTTTTTCATTTCCTGAAACAAAATCCTGGTGATAGTTGTTCAGTTTCGTTGACTGAGCAACCCCTATCAGTTTGCGGGATTTATGTATATTCTTTTGGATTTTCCATTGATTCGTTTAGGAGGTAAATCAAAACTGATTTAAATAATACTGACTTTTACAGTATGCCCGGGTTAAATCACAACCTTGTATAATAAATAGTTAAAGAAAGGACACAGAAATGCATTCTAACTTGAATAATTATACATTATTCGTTTCTACTAATAATATACAGGGTAGAATACATTAATAGCATATATTAACATTGGATAGGTTAAAATAGTTCAAATGGTGCATGTTAAAAAATAATTATTTATTAACTCAAGACATTCTAAAACTTAAAATGGTTTTTCCAAGTTAATTTATTTTTATTTGTGTTTTTTGCACTTAAAGTGCTATTTTATTTGAAAAATAAGTTAAACACCAAATCAAAGGTTGAAATTTTTGATTTGTTTTTAACATATTTTGGAGATGTTAATTTAATTGCGTACACATAGGTTTGGTGATGATAAAGGATCACACACGAATATTTAAATAATAAAATAAAAAATAAAAACTTTCCTATACAAAATAACAACTTTAATCAGATAATTTGTATAGGGACCTTTTCATTTCCTTAAAGGGTTCCTTTGTGAAAGTAAGGTAAAGTTGTTCAGTTTCGTTGACTGAGCAACCCCTCAGTTTACGGGAAGCTGTCCCTTACTCCCTACCTAGAGAGAGGCTAGTGGTGCCTGACCGACACGCCTTGGACACTTTTTTTATTAGTAAGTACTTGCTTTAATCTCTGATAGCATTTAGAGTAGACAGCTCAGTCATTTATCTTTTACCATGGCATTAATCGATATTATTTATTATCAAATTTTGTCTGAAGATAATTTGGATAAAAGAAAAATAGTGTTTTTATTAAAGCAACTTTTTTATGAATTATATTTTGTCGGTGTACGTTGGTACGACCTCAGATTATGAAAAAGATTTTTATGCCAGATAAAATGCTGTGCCGTGCCGTGCCGTGTGGTGCCGGGTTAGAATAGCATCACCCCATAGATTCCTGCGGGTGTCGTAAAAGACGACTAAAGGATGAATCCAGGGAATGGGCAGCAGCGTTCCCTGTGAATGGAAAACTTCTACTGCGCTCACCAACCCGCCTGCCAAGCGTGGTGGGTGTGGCATATACCCCCAATTTTGAGGAGGCCCATGTCCAGCAGTGGACTGTTGTGGCTGATGATGATGCCAGATAAAAGATTTTCTTATCAAAAACCATTGCATCAATTTAAATATAATGACATCTTTATTTTCGTAATTTATATCACTTCATTATAAAATGTCTATCATATATTTTTTATCTACTGTATCAGTATTATTTCTACACCCGAAAATAGAATAGTAGATTCATAGACTAGGGTGGAAGAGAATCAATTCCCGAGGTAGTTAGACGCCCGAGCGCAGCGAGGGCGGCTATAGTCCGAGAGGAATTGATTCTTCTACCCGTGGCAATGACTCTACTTTTCATTTAGAATATGAGGAAAATAAAACTAGTTGTTAATACAAACTAAGTATTTATTGTTAATAAAGTAGGTACCTATTTAAAATTAATAGTCATATTGGTACAATTATTGAAATTAAAAAGAACAGATTTTACTATCCCGCCAATTGGGTACTTGACTGGGTAGCTTAAAAAATTCAAAACGTTTATACTTAAAACTAATGGCTAAAAATATTGTGAATTTCATTCATCATTTTTAAAAAATGCACATTTAGATTTTAATAATCGAATTAAAAGTATATAAGTTATTGATTTGATTAGTCAATATTTACTAAAATGTGACGTCATAATTTACTATTTTCATACAAAAAAGCGTTTTTGACATTTCATAAAAAGTTGCTGATTTGACTAGTTGGAAAGTAGCCAATTTGTGTTGACTTTTTAATTATTATTTTTTAATTTTGTCGCGGCACTCGCATCGCAAGTTTGCGCTAAATTCACACTGGCCAGTGACACTAGCTGGTTAAAAAGTCACGACATTTCATAAAGTTTTTTTTTTAATATGAAAAAAAGTCTTCACAGCTGACAGCAATTCAAGCAGTTCTATTTTTAAAGTTCATTCCCGCCCTAGGGTGGGGATGAAATTTGTATGAGTTATTCCTTCCCTGTGAAAGGAAAGCAGCATCTTCCACCCAATAGTCAGATCAAAACAACACTACTTTCCGAGTATGAGAAATGAAAAGTATTTTAATTTGTGTTTTTACACTTAAAGTGCTATTTTATTTTCAAAATATGTTAAACAACAAATATGTCCACTCAAAACGATCTAAAGAAACGACAGATCAACAATTTCACCGTAATGGCCTAGTTGGTTATGGCGTTGGGACGGTTTTCCAAAGACGCAGGTTCAATTCCTGTCTACGGTTGAAATTTTTGATTTGTTGTTTAACATAATTTTGAAGGTAGAAAGTAGTTTTCTTTGTATGTTTTCTGTACTAAATGTATCTTATCATCCGAAAAAAATACTTACTAATCTTTATTGGAAATCCCTGGGTTGGGCTAACTGTTAATCACTTCATTCGGAAAAGTAAGGACATAATAGGTATGGCTTCAGTGACTCATAGTCACCATTAGGATATAGACTAGGTTGGTATATCTGCTAACCATAGTATGTGTGTATGTAGTGTAATCTCCACTTAGTACCGTTTCATCATCTCCTTAGCCTTATCCCATATGTCACGGGGACGGAAACCTAATCTAGGGGGTTGAACGAGGGTACTGGTTTAACATAAAGTGACTGCCATCTGACCTCCGCAACCCAGAAGGTAAACCAGACCCAATCCTAGATTAGGCGTTTGCCAGGTTAGTAGCCAACCCAACTGTCAGAGTTTTCAAGCCGCTACTCTACCTATTAGTCCACACAGATCCTCCATTAGGCTTTATCTTCCAGAGCAAAGGTGTTACAACTGTTATCGAGGCAAGATGGTTACCTAACGGTTACAGATAGTTATACCGCGGCAAGGAAACTGTTATTACTACTATCAGATACGAGTATTGAGTAAACAACACACGTACTTATTAGGGAGGTGCCTTATCTACTGTTTGGTCAGAATCCATTACGAATGCGAAGATAAATATTTTTAAATCGTTTTGAAATTTTTGAGTTAATATTGTTTTTTTTTGTAACTACTAGTTTTCTGACCCGCGGTTTCACCTGCGGCAAAATTACTTTTCCTTTGGAATGGTCTATTTTAACGAAGTAAATAAATAGTGATTTTTCAACATGTTCATTTCATCATAATTTTTCAGCAAGAAAAGAGCGATTTGCCCTTAAACAATTTATTTTCAGTAAAATTTACACTGAAATCCAATTTATTAATATACGATTTAATAATATACAATATAGGGTATAAAAAAAGGAGTTACTGCGTTTCTTTTACATGTTCTACTAATGATAACAAACAACTTTTGCAAAGCACAATTTCGCAAAGCACAAAAAATCGATATAAAATGTTGCCTACAAAATTGCAGATGAGGAGAGCATCTGCGTCTTTGTATAGAAAAGGCAATCTAATTTTTCAAGTCTTTATGCTTTTGGAGAGTTGTTTGAAGGAGCGCAGTTTTTTTTTACACCCTGTATACCTTTGTGTATTAATTAATTTAATATGTATCACCAAGCCACACTATGATAACTAAGTTTTCCTTTACCACCTAATTATTCATCTCATGGCTCATTTGCGCAGATTTGACTCAGACCATCAGCTGATTTGGGAGCTTCTTTTCTGTAGTTGTTTTGCATATTGTGTATGATATCATTTCTCATTACCACACAATAATATATAATTCCACGAATCTATTTTTTCTATTGAGATATTGGCTGGTGAACTTATGTCATGAAACCTAATTACGTCATGGAAAGTGATGAGTCTTTCCTCGTAATGCATTTAATTACTTAATTAATATAATTAATTAAATAATATAAATGAATATTATTTTCTGGCAAATCCTTTTCTTCCCGTTGCAAAATGTAGAGATAATCTTTGATAACGTTGGTGACAATGGGCCCAATTCGTAACCATCCCGACTTAACTAAATCTCAATTAAAATTATTGCCATCCCGTTCTGTTCTCTTTCTCTCATGATAGAAAGTGATAGATATGGACTTATATTAGTTAAGTCGTGTATTTTGCAACCAATTGTAACCAATGCTATTGATTCGGTTTAACTAAAATGATTGCCATCACTTTCTCTTCTCTCAAAATAGAAAATGACAGATGTCAATTTTAGTCAATATTTAATGCGCCCTTATTATTCAAGTGGTTGCATAAATAGGTACTTATTTATTCTAGTCTTTAGATTAATAATTTCTTTAATGTTTACCTTTTTTATAGATTTGTGCTTTCAATGAGATCTTAAGAACGTTACCAGCATCTATTATTTATCAATAAAGAGGATAATCTTGTTGTGTTAAATGGGTTGTAGGTACTTATTTTTTCACGATCTCTCTACACAAAACAGTGTCATGAAATCCACCATCCATTCATAATTTCTTGAGACGCTACGCAAACACAATTTTCCCAACACAAATTCTAAAACAAAATACATAATAGAACACCGTGTTTTGTTTGGCTAGATCGGCGTCCCGCCGAATCGCGGAAATGGCGGGAAGTCCATTGACAACCGGCGCGCAAGTTTACAAACATGGCGGATCAAGTGTGGCTGGCGGAAAAAATACTAGGACGGGATGTGGAGCTGCTAGTTTAGTAAATATAGGACAGGGTGGCTGTGATCTAGATATTTGGCACTTTGAACTGAAGACGTTTGGAAGATGATGGTTTCTGACTTCTCTTCTTCATGATTGATTCAGACGCAATGCAGAAATGATGAGACAGAGCGGGCGTGTTGAGATGACTAATGAAAGTTGTACTAGAGAGCAAGACTTATTAGATGGTTGATGTGCTTTTGTTTGCTCGACAGATCTTGTAGGCTATGGATCCTTAGCCATCTTGAAAACCATATATTTTGAAGGGGGAATCTCAATTTATCGTAGGTTTGCGCTTTTTCTTCTACTGTATTTTTATTTTCGGGTCGACGAACGGCCAGAAAATGAAAATCTCCAGTACCGCACGATATTGGGGTGGGGGCAATTCGTTTTTAGTTAAGTCGTGTCATCAAGGAATCGGTACCTAGCATTTATTTACTTACCACTCAAGTTTACCTAAATACACTAATCCTTCAAGTGTTGGCTGGTTTCACCGCAATCTGGTAATTAATTATCGCACAATCAGCACACGCTGTCCCAGACAATCACCGTATAGTGTGTAATTGAGCTGTACGGTACAGAAACTGACGAGGTGTCGGTAGAACTGCCTTCTTTCAGGGAGTATGGAAAACGTAAAAGTCTTCCCATACATAAGGTAGAAATAGATTATTGGATTCGAGGGATTTTGTAATTTAGATCATGGGCGCTCAGTTATTGTAAGTATTCTAGGATTAATAGTACCTACCTAAGTTTGACAAGATGCTGTCTGTCCTCCTCCAAGAATCAGATATATTGTATACAAGGGCTTTTGTGTGTTTCAATTTTGTTTGGTGATGGGTGTTTGGTCTGGATGTGCGTACTCATCGCCATATAATTGCTGTTGTGTCATCATCATCATCATCCTTAGAGGACCATCATCACCAAATCTTCAAATTAAGTGTGTCACAGATATTGGACAAAGAGTTTGAGTTAAAAATGCTGAATCGACTTTCTAGCCCTTTCTAGAGTCCCAGCACAAGTACTTGCATATTTCGAAATAGAATTTAATTACTTTAATGACTAAACTACTTTTGTAACTGATTAATGATGGGAATATACGAGCCAAAAGTGATAAAGTAATGAAGTAAAGTAATTACGCAGAGGATCGGCCTGGATCAGTTGCAGTGCAGTGCAATCTATTAGCAATCACATTATTTCAAGAATCCGTATGACAATAGTAGCAAACCTGTATGATAAATGACGTTTTGATCTATCGACTAATTTAAAATTTCTTGGCAAAACTGAATAAATTATTTCCTTAGCATTTGAATAATCTAAAAAGCAAATTCGTTTTGAATTTAGAACGCAATGCCACTTCTACACACCGCTGGACGGCCGGCTGTGATTGCAGTCTCGGTGTTGCATGATACTCTATTCTTTTTTTGAACGCATCGCGCGGTAACTGACACTGGCCGGTAAGAATGTCTTGTTGCGCGTGTAGAGAAAAAAGTTAAGATTCTATTTCGCGCCAACGCTTCCGCGCGGCGGACGGCGGCAGTCGCGTGATGAAAATGATGTATTGGACATACAACTTTCTTTCACTTTCGTTTGAGAATTAATCGTGATGTTCCATGATTTTAGCTCTTCCTTATGCCAGTTTGTTTGCTTTGTTTTCTTTGAATGCCTCCGGTAGAGTGGCTTATCGTTTTATTAGATTGACGTACCTAAGATGCATGATATCAAATTGCTGGTATCATAAGTGTTATATGAGGAGAGCTCCGACCCAAGTAGCTATTGTATCAGGATATCCTTGAATGTCAATAATATGCAAATATTTTAAGATTAGTAACATCTTGCAGAATAGTCTGATGAATTTATGTTTGACCATTTACAAACTGACCTACATGCTTATATGATTTTAAATAGAGTTTCTGATTTAGCTAGAATAGCAGGTCTACAAACCTATAAATTAATAGGACATAAAGAGTAAGAAAATGAATGTGATCATGATGTGATCCAAGAAATGTGACAAATGTCATGACCGCTTCAAATGCTACAAAACCGTTAAATCTTCCCGCTGTATTCCAAATTCAAAGTTCCCGGTAGATTCCAAAAGTATCAATCTTGGTAAAATAAACAGCATGATATTTGTGCGTCCTAGCTCGGGATACATCAGTGGATGGTATCGTGTTTGGATACGATATTTGTATGTCGTATCGGTTCTAGAGTCAATATTGTATGAGCGGTCGTTGAACCCAGGCAAGAGAGGAAGGATAGGTTCCTTAGAGGTCCAAAGTAATCTACTTTGGTGGTAAAATGCAAAACTTGTACGCTGATCTCAAATTTTGTTGACATCTTTCTTCGGCCATGTCATATTTAAAACAATGCCAAATGTTGACTTTGCTTTAAAGTTCAGTATCAAAATTACAACAAAATACATTCATTGATATTGCATACATAACATACTTAGCTACTGATTTAACCATGTTTTTGGGGTCAATGGTTTTGATGCTCGGTGGAACAACCCGATTGGAAGAATAACGCATTGTGGCCCAAATACGTATTGAATGAATTATTTAATTTTACTTATTTATTGCGATGATATTACAATGAAACAATCTCGAGGAGGAATCAATGACGAGTCGTCAGTTACCGTACGATTGGTCATCGAGTGTTGGTTTTAGGGCTTCCGCTACGTCAAGCCTGCACCTGTAACATGTTACCGCGCGATAACGAATATATCGCATCTATCTGTCAAACACCCAAACAATTTGACAGATAAATTTGTGATAAAACGGCTATCGCGCCCTTATCGCGGCTGCATGCTACGGGGGCTGGTCTGGTCACGCCGCCGCGTAGTAGCGAAATTGCAAATCCCAGAGTCCAGCGAAAACTTACGAAATTTAAGCCTATGAACACTAGAATTTTGAAGACGAAGCGAAACAAGATTGTTGATTTTTAGGCTCGTATTTATGAAGCGATCTCAAGATTGAGAGCAATATTATGTATAGGTTTGACTACTAAGGTGACAATTTCTGACACGAACTCAAACTATTAATACCTACAGATCTAAGTTTAGTGCTGTTTTTAAGGCCGATTTAGGTCGCTGGTAAGAAATGTTAATAAATAACTTCTGCGTAGTTCCGCCATAGCATAATTATTTGGTCTCAACCGCACGTAAAGAATGTGTTTATCGCAAAAAATTACGATACATCTGTAGCGAGAGACAAGATCATAAATTGTAATGTTTCCTACGTAAGATACACAGCCACCTGTGCACACAGAAATGGGCACATGATGACATCTGTACTGTACCCAGATCAGAAAAACATGTTTTGCTTCCGATATAAAAGTACATCTACGGTCACATCACATCACATCATTTATTCCTTTTTTAGTTGTAAATTCCATTGAGTCTGTGATATTTTATTCCGCTAGGTACTTACAACCTGTTCGGCTATAAGAATAAGAATAAATTTATTTAAAAAGTCCACAATTAGGTATAAAAATACATAAATCAATGACCCCCCACACTAAGTTCAAGACTTGTATCGCGGGGGTCGCGTTCCAAAACAGTTTACAAATGGACGTCGTAATGAATATTACATTTGATAAAGGCTAAACATTTTATAAGAAGTTAAAGTAGGTAATTTTTTTTAATAAAAAGGAAAACCATATTGAAATATCTAAATAATTAATTAATTTTATCTTTATTAATTGTGTAGTGTGGTTGTGTGTTTGTGTATGTGTGAGTGAGTGTGTGCGTGATTGTGCAGTAATGTGGTAAAAAGTATCACACCAAACGTTCCAGTAGTTCCTCCGTTTTTATATAATTTAGTTTGAGTAATGTACTTTGAGTCAAAACTTTTAAGTAAGTGTTTGGACTTTTCGTTAAGTATCTTATCTTCAGACACAGACAAGAGCCCTGCTCTTAAATTTAAAGAAATCATAATCACGGTCGGTACTGGGCTCACGTGGTCGACTAAGGCCCGATCACCCTAAATTTAGGGTAGGCTCGTGCCCCTCAGTGGGGACGTAGGTATATAATATGAGCTGATGATGATCTCGGTCGGTATGTGCTTCAGCAATGTTGGTCACTTTTTATTTATGTCTGTGGATTAAAAATATTTGTCATTTTGGCACATGTACTTGAAATTTTTGAATTGTTTGACACACTTGTATTGTAGTAGTGTAGATTGGAAATTTATTCATTTAAAATTTGAATGAGTTTGTTTTGAACTGTTTTACATGAAAATGCTTTTTTATAATAGAATCGCGAGAGCAGATGCAACGGCAAAGTATAGTAAAGTAAGTGTATACCAAGATCATTGCTCTGGGCGTCAACGACCTGCCGTTGTTAATGTATTGTATATTATAATTGATCCAACTGTACAATAGCTATACCTGAACAATCTGTTTACATGCCGCCTCTTTGTAACAGGGAAGCCACGTCTTTGCGCGTCTGATTCTGCGGCAACTTTTGCGTCTGTTTTGGCGTCTGTTTCTGCGGCGGCGTCTAAATTGACAGGCCATGACCAATATAGACCAAGAGCATGATGCCGATACACTTGTCTAAAGTTTTGATAATATTAAATAAATGATACCATTTTGAATTAATGATGCCTGTATAGCAAAACAATACCTATTTATTGTTTGTAATCCAGTAGATTACCAATTTAACTTTTTGATGTACATAATTGGAACACATACAAAATGAAGGAGACATTATTTACGAACTATATACTTTTTTATTTCGATTATATTTCGATTGGTAGACGTTTGATAAGTTTTTATTGAGGTTTGCCACACTCCATGCATACGTTTCATCTGTTTCGATGGTCATCATTTATCGCTAGGTTGACTCCTGTACTAAGAAGCCGCGACCAAATGCGCGAATTTATGTAAACATGTCACGTAATGTCAATATATGTCTAATATATGCCATGTCAAAACCATGGACTTATTGCTAATAACAGGACTGAGCACTAGGTATAAAAAATTGACATTCTAATACAAGTTCATATGGTGTAGGTAACGCCCTATGAACTTGTATTTAATATTGAATATGGTCTGCCAGAGCTATCATATAAAAAACGAGTCGAGTGAGATAGAACTCGTATCGAACGAGATACGTAATTTATTTGTCCCTTTGTAATCGTTCATTTCATAAGTAAAAAACATAATTAAAAGCAAATATCATACATAAAAATAAATAAAAGCAACTAGGGGAGACTGTTCCGTAACCGTATGGCTAAGGCTCAGTAACAAATAAAACAAAATATTGTTTAGTCAACATTTTTGATTATCAATCTTCCTACTATCTCTTTCTTAAACTTTACTCTTTCCTATTTTAGATATCGCCGATTCCCGCTATATATCGCCGCAGATGAGCTTTTAAATAAGCTTGAGCAACTTCAAATCAAAATTCGTTTATTTTTTGGCTTAAACGTCAATCAAGAAAACGGACTTGCATGCAATAACACACCGCTAGCAGAATTTGAAATATACCAGAAAAATAAATTTTAATTACCTAATAACGATAATAAGTGCAGTGCATCATACGATATTACCCCAGTATACGGTTTTAAACAAACAAACAAACATTGAATGTGCCAGCCGTATCTCCTCCTGGGTAGGTATATACTTTAAAAACCAGCTAAGGAATTCGAGAGTTTCAGTATTATTTTTATAATTGAGGCGATAACTCAAGTTCAACATTTGTAACAATTCATGGTCGCAAAATACGCGACTTAAACTAATATAAGTCCATACCTGTCATTTTCTACCATGAGAGACCAGAACCGGATGGCAATAATTTTAGTTGAGATTTAGTTAAGTCGGGATGGTTACGAATCGGGGCCATTATAACTGTTTAACAGGGGTATCAAAGCACGTATGTGTTTGAGTTATAATGTGTGCAAAGCGCGAAATAGTTCAAATAAAATTTTTTGTCACTGCTGTCTTTGCTGACGTCTGATTGGTGGTCCACTGTGCTAGCAGAATTACGGTAATAAGTGCAGTGCACCATAGGATATTACCCCGGTAGGTATACGGTTTTGGAACTTTTGGAACGGTCTCCTTTATTCAAAAGGGACAGAGAGTTCACATCTAGCTATCTCGCATGGCACATTTTCTTGTTGCCGGAGCTCAGTCCTGTTAACATATTGTCCATGTCCGTGCCAGATAACTTTGCGGTTATGTATGGCGCTAGTGTCTTTAGAACATGACACTTTGGAGACTGGAAAAATTAGTTCCATTTTTCTTCACGCGCAAAGTTATTTGGCACGGACTCATGGTCAAAACATGTTAGGGCTGCCAGGTGAAAATATTTTGCAATCTTATCACAGCGTAGTAGTTCTCCAACTGAAAAGATATGACGGAAATTTTTAACTATTTATTACATATAAAAACTTAAACATTTAAAAAAAATATACTACGTGACCCACATCCAAAAAGCTATATATAGTACCTACTATTCACATTAAAAAGCTTGTAGCTGTAAAATTATTCTAATGTAATGTTTTTATCGCGGAACATTGACAGAAATTTCCGTCAATCAGGAGAACTACCCAGTACAAGGAGGTTTTATTCTGAGTATCACGGTGCAAAAGTCGGATTAAAAATATATACGGGGTGTAAGGGACAGCGTCCCGCAAACTGATAGGGGTTGCTCAGTCAACGATACTGAATAACTACCACCAGGATTTTTTTTCAGGAAATGAAAAAAAAAATTTGCTTTTTTCATACAAAATGACCAGCTCGATCAGACAATTTGTATGGAAAAGCAATTTTATTTTTTTCATTTCCTGAAAAAAAATCCTGGTGATAGTTGTTCAGTGTCGTTGACTGAGCAACCCCTGTCAGTTTGCGGGACGCTGTCCCTTACACCCGGTATATTTAATCATTTATTATTGCACACAAATAACATCCTAATAAAAGTAAACAAAGAACCTGATACAGACAATGGGCCCGATTCGTAACCATCACGACTTAACTAAATCTCAACTAAAATTATTGCCATCCCGTACTCTTCCCTCATGATAGAAAGTGACAGGTTTGGACTTATTAGTTAACCTCGAATTGCTACCATTGCTCTATAGAGAAAAATCTTACAACAGACGTTTTGAAGCAACCATTCGCGGACTGGCAAACACGAAAAAGCCAATTGCCGAATTCGGGGTTTGGTAGGTATGTAAAACGACCAATCCGCGGAGTGGTACTGATGAAATGCCAGCCCGCGGAGTAAGCAGTTTTTGATTCAACCACACCGCGAAATGGCATAGAAGAAATGCCAATGAACTAAATAAAAAAAACGCTGTCATGGGTCGTCGGGTCAACATGGATCATGTCGGTGGAGATGAGTTGTCAGTGCGGGGAAGAGTTATCAGTGCGGTGCGGGGTGGAGTTGTCAGTGCGGGGTGAGTTGTCAGTGTGGGATGAGTTGTCTGGGCGGGGATGAGTTGTCAGAGCGCGATAAGTTGTCGGTGCGGGATAAATTGTCAGCGCATCAAAAGTTGTCTGACACTGACAACTTATCCCCGCACTAACAACTCATCCTACACTGACAACTCGTCCCCCACTGACAACTCATCCCCACACTGACAACTCATCCCCCACTGACAACTCATCCCCCACTGACAACTCATCCCGCACAGATAAATCATCCCCGCACTGTCAACTCATTCCCTACTGACAACTCATCCCACGCTGACAATTTATCCCACACTGACAACTCATCCCCGTTCTGATAACTCATCCCGCACTGAGAACTTAACCCCGCACTGACAACTCATCCCCGCAGACATGACCCATGTTGACCCGACGACCCATGACATCGTTTTTTTTAAATGTAGTTCGGGGTCTGGCATTTTGTCAATACCACTCCGCGGATTGGTCGTTTTACATACCTGCCAAACCCCGAATTCGGCAATTGGCTGTTTCGTGTTTGCCAGTCCGCGGAATGATCATCAATGATCGTTTTAGAACGCTCAATCGCCGAAATAAAAGGACATTTCGGGGATTGTGCGCTTTGCATTTGCCAATCCGCGAAATGATCCTTTTTTTCCGGCCAATGAGCGATTTCGGGGATTGTGCGTAACATATCTACTAACTATTATTAAGTTAGTAAAAAATCGACCGTTTTCCGTGACGAGATAAAAAAAACTAAAATTATACAAGTGGCAGCCCTAAAACCGTACTGATTTGGCAGATGTTTGGCAGACGCACGGGCGATTTTTTTGACATTCGCAATTTTCACCGCCGGTCGCCGAAACACGTGGCCTCTCTCCGAAAGACGTGGCCTCTCCCATACATTCCCATACGTTTGTTTTTTTCGCAAGACGCGCCGCCAGTTTTGACGCAAGAAAATTCGCGCATGCGAAAAAGACGTGGCTTCCGCCTAATACAGGAATAACAAGATGGGGTACTGGCCTCAATTCACGCCGTCCAGTTACTAATTCTAATTCTTAGTAGCGCTGTCACTTTCTTAACTTTGACATAAGAACAGGATAGCAATCAAATACGTGAGTTTGACATTTCTTATCTGACATAAGACTGCTTAAATTAATTACAATTAGTGAGCACGCTCTATGGTCATTCCTTATTTAAAGCGCCGTACGTCAAATTAAGAATGTCAAAGTCACGTGTTTGTTTGCTATCCTGTTCTTATGTCAAATTTAAGAAAGTGACAGCGCTACTAAGAATTAGAATTAGTAATAGTGCGTCCTGAATTAACACCACTGTGTACTTAGCAGATTGATTGTTAGTTGCCGCATGTAACTTATCACTTACCTACCTGTGTTTTTTTTTATTTATCAATTTATTGTACACAAAACTGTCATAAAAACAGCGGACATTAAAAACAGGCACTGCTTATTTTTAAAAAGAAATTACAGCAGACCTACAAAAATTATAATTTTATTAGCCATGGGTTTGCTATTGTGATTGTGACCAGCCAGAGGTCAAAGTTGACCAAGTGGTGAAATCTAGACAATGGGCGCTTTTCCACTAGACGGCACGTCAACGGCAACGGCGACGGCACGGTACCGTCGACGATATCGTAGGTGAGATAATGTATGAAAATCAATGAAATTTTATGACACGCTTTTCCACTTGCCGGCACAGCACCGAGATGGCATGTCATCGATTCCCATAGATATTGTCACGTGATCGTCGCCGTGCCGTCGCCGTTGCCGTTGACGTGCCGTCTAGTGAAAAAGCGCCCAACATTAAGGCCCGTATTTATGATCAGCACTTGAGACTGACAGCGAGTTTAAGTTTGTATCAGAAATGTCATTTCAGTACAAAACTATCTGTCAAATCCATACTTAATATTTCTCTCAATCTTGAGATCGATTTATAAATACGAGCCTAAGCCTTGTAATTGTAACTTTAGAAATATTTATATTGCTCTGTGAAAAACTCAGAGAACATGATGTTTACGCTACTAAACTACTTTAAAACTCGAGTATGATAAATAATTGGTCGTTGCGTTGGTTGCTACAATTATTTACTTATAGTAAATATTTTTTTAATGATCACTTCGATCAGACAATTTATATGGGAAAGACATTTTTTATTTTATTTCCTGAACGAATTTCTTGGTGAAGGTTGTTCAGTTTCGTTGACTGAACCCTACAAAATGCCTATCAGTTAAGCTGTCCATTACACCCGCTATTAAGATCTTCATCTTCAAGCGGAAAATTCTGTAAATCATATCTCATGCGACTGGTGTGGTGAGTGTCTCGGGTCCAAGTACATAGGCCCGTATTTATAATCACCCTCAAGAGTGACAGCGAGTTTGAGTTTGTATCAGAAATGTAATTTCAGTACAAAACGGCCTGTCAAATCCATACTTAATATTGCACTCAATCTTGAGATCGCTTTATAAATACGACCCATAGTATACCTCTCTTATCCTATCTCGTTTTATCTTTTCTTTCAATACTTAGATTTAATTACTAAGGAAAGAGCTGCCGATTCTGTTGCAGACACAACTTCACTTATTTTAGTTTGGTCCTGTCAGTTTCTAAAATTTTAATTAAATGGATTCTGTCAAAGTGACGTATAACGCTTAAAATAAAACGACACCATCCAGCATGCCAACTTATTTGAGGCGAGTAGTCATTTTGTCAGGATCATAATTTATAACCAGCTGTTTTATTTCTGTCTCTATTTTATTCCAATGTTAGAAAGTGACAGGACCAAACTAAATAAGTTAATTGTGTGTACAACAGAATCGCTACCAGTATCCAATCCACTTGTTTTTCTCAACGTTATCTTGAAGATAAAACCGGGCTCTATTTCAAGGCGGGCGATCGACCAATCAGAGAAGATCTCTACATCTGATGATAATGACGTCATCAGTCTTATTGTCCCTTGTCTTGATTATCTTGTGGAGGGGAGATATCTTTAAGGATATTTTTTTGATAATTATTGAGAAAATTGTCTAGAATATTCTATTTCACATTTTTTGATATAAACTATTAAATGACATCTATTGGCGTGGGTTAACATTTATTTTGCGTTGGAACAGAATATTTTACTGCGGTAAAATGCAGTCTATATTTTTTCTGAATAATGTAGCTTACGAATGGTTCAAGAATTACGAATTTCTTTTCAATATTTTTTAAGTTTACTCATTGCAAACGAAATAGTAGGTACGTAGTATAAATTATACAAATCTTTTATCTTTGAAATTGGATATTATTCAAATACCTAATTACATAATTTTAAAATCTATGATGATGATGATGATTATCAGGAAAATGGTGCTCGAAGAAGGGAAAATTATGATATTGAAAAATAAACAATGACGGCACTAAGAACTAACCAATCAAATCCTATGACGTGATTACATTGCTTCATGATTGGTTGAAAGTGAAAACCTAAGTTCCGTCAACAAACAGCAAAAGTTATTGCGAATTTTCCCAACTTTCCATTATTACTAAGGTATTTACTCCAAGTGATATACAGGGTGTCCAGGAATTAATGGATAACCCTTTAACTGCGGCTAGCTTGACCGATGCCCTACTTGTAAAAAAATTATGACCTCAGTAAAAGTGTCACAGTTTTCGAAATATCGTACAAAAACCGTTTTTTTCATAATTTTCTCCCTACGCTCAGTTATTTTCATGCTATTTCATCAAATATCAACATTTTTGGGTTTTTTATTTTTTTTAATATACCTTAATAGTTGATACTTAAAATGAATACATTATTTTAGTTAGTTATTTTATAAGAAAATAATTTAAAAAATAAGTTTTATTGAAAAAATTAGGCAAAATATTTTTAAAATTTTGTCTTTGACCTCCTACGGTGAAAAAAAAAAGTGACACTTTTACTGAGGTCATAATTTTTTTACAAGTAGGGCATCGGTCAAGCTAGCCGCAGTTAAAGGGTTATCCATTAATTCCTGGACACCCTGTATAACTATAATATTTATGTCTGTCTGTTCACATACTGGTTCATTGTTCTCTAACGAGTAACATATAATAAGACGGGTTTCATATAAAATTGTCGAGCAAAGAAATAAGTAATATATTATTGTAGTTATTATCTGACGTAAGTGATAAGTAGTTACAGCATGTAGCGTGTAAGTGTTGAATATGTTATTCTTAAAATTATGTAGGTAACGTCAACTAAACTATTGTATTGTTGGTTCAAGTAGAGCATTTCTTGTAGTCTCTTGGATAATAAATGGATATTAGTCTCTGTGTGTTTTTTTTGGCACTTACAATGTTTAACTTCTACAACATTAAAAAAAAACATATTCCTTCCTTGACAGTCGGGTAAAAAAAAAACGATATTATTAGCGATACCGTTTTCCATCGCCCTACAAACTAACTAGTATAGTAGGCCAATTAATCAAAATGTCAAAAATGAAGAGAAAAGTACAAAATTCGTTAACTGGTTGCGAATCTTCTGTAATTTTTTGATATTTTCGTAGCTTTTAGATTTAGGTTGCTACGCCGTAGCACAAGATGCTGCGGGATGTCTGCTACGGCGCTGCTACTTGCTACGGCGGCGTAGCGACATTTTTTTAAAAGAAGTACCTAATACCTATAATAGCTTTTTATCTCACGACGACTGCCAGTTTGCCATACTTGTGTGTGTATAAATGTACGTACACGCGCGTTGACTTAGTGTGCGTGAGTTCGCCATAGTAAACCTGTAATTACGCACACAAGCACACGTACGCATAACCACAAGTACTTATTGCCGAGCAATGATAATATTTTTTGTATTCTCGCAAAATTATCACGTTAATGAAATTCATCAAAGATGTTTTCGCGTATGTTTACAAGTAGCTCTCACGGTGCCGTACAAATTATCATACACTGTGGTATGATAAGTGTATGGGAATGCCCGCTGTGGTCGCGTTATCAGTCGGGATTGCCCGCAACAGCAAAACAAACTAGTGTGGGATGTACTTCTGAAGCATTTTGCAAGAATTTATCTCTATATTTATTGTATGAATAATACAAATATTCCGGTAAATATCATACAGAGCCATTTTACCAAAACTAAGTAAAGCTTGTTGAACTTGATAAATTTCCCAAAATATTTTGAAAAATGCTAGTCTTAGGCCCGTATTTATAATCAGCTCTCAAGAGTGACAGCGAGTTTGAGTCCGTATCAGAAATGTCATTACAGTACAAAACGATCTGTCAAATCCATACTTAATATTGCTCTCAATTTTGAGATCGCTTTATAAATACGAGCCTTATTTGCGATGATTTACCCTACATCAATAGTAGTAAAGAAGAGAGTGGAGTGCGATACTTAAGCTCGACCAACGATAGAGCGATTAACTCTAGTTCGACAGAACTGTAGAGAGCGAGCGAGCCTAGGATTTCTAGGATGATATAGAAGTAAGGTGTGGTGCCGGGTTAGAATAGCATCACCCCATAACTTCCTGCGGGTGCCGTAAAAGGCGACTAAGGGATAAATCCAGGGAATGGTCAGCAGCGTTCCCTGTGAATGGAAAACTTCTACTGCGCTCACCAACCCGCCTGCCAAGCGTGGTGAGTATGGCATATACTTATACCCCCAATTTTGGGGAGGCCCATGTCCAGCAGTGGACTGTTGTGGCTGATGATGATGATGATGATAGAAGTAAATCATAGATTACTTTGTTCACGTACTTATTTTATGTATATCAACAACAGCCAAGTCTCCTGACATCATACTTCATTCAAAAAGTAAGAATAATCGTACCAGAAACTTGCAAATTGTTTCTTCACATTTTACGCAGATATTTCCAAACTTGTAACAATCCGCCGACGCGAGAGCACGTGTCGAAATATGGCATTAATTATAAATATGATCTTCACACTGTTGCTCAGTTTTGCATGCATTTAATATGACGAGCCGGTAATTTTTATAAAACACTAGATGTGGCACCACCTAAAGAAGAAAGGACAGAGAAAAAATAAATATTTTACGCAAAAATGTACAGAATTAAGTCAAAAATGGTTCAAACAAAATGAGCTTTTATTCTTTCAGGCAACATTAAAGCACATTGAAGTATAACAAATGAAGCGAGTTATTTTTTTCTTATACAGGGTGTAAAAAAAGGTACTGCGTTCCTTTAGACCACTAAGGTAAGGTAGAGCACAGCATGAATTTTATTCGTTTTAGCTATTTTATTTCTAATATTCTGGTCATGCTTATCAATGTAGGATTAGCAGATATTTTATTTTAGTAATGGGATTTAGCAGAACGCTATTATCAGAAAAAAAAATTTGTTTAACTTATTTTTGCTTCTTTGTGATAAGTAATTACATAAAAAAATATTATCCTGTTCTTAGGGAAGATTTCTGTTATCACCAGCATGCACCTATTTACGTAGCTAGTCTCGTATGTCACCAAAGAACTAATCGGTCATTAGAAAAAAGTCACTTCATTTGTTTCTATAGCTTATCCAGCACAGTTTTACATCCATGTCGTGCTCAAATCTGCGTTAAGCAGTAGCAAGGTCTACGCACAGCCGCAATATCATTATACTTAATTATAATTCTGCGAGTAAGCAAGCTCATCTTATATTATGCGCATGCGCAACTCATACTTTTCTGTTTAGATCTTTAGTGATACATGTGCTTAGATAAGGATAGTTGCCTCTACGTTTTGTAATGGAAGTTTTTATTTTAAACATATATGGTTATTGTTGGTATAATTTAAACTAACAAATTAGTTGTTGTCATCTGTATAATTATGCCAGTTTCTTCTGTACTGGGAACGATATAAAACAGAATGTTCCAGCTGCTTTATATTCCCGGATAGTCCTGTAGAAACAAGTATTAGAACCGAGACGTTGACAATCTGTCATTATAGCGGTATAAAGTTCTGTCTGAAACGACCCTCAACACTTGTAGGAAATTTATAATCAGTTCTCAAAAGTGACAGCTAATTTGTGTTTGTATCAGAAATGTCATTTCAGTACAAAACGACCTGTCAAATCCAAACTTAATATTGCTCTAAATCTTGAGATCGTTTTATAAATACGAGCCGTAGAGTCTTTGACACTCACTCTACCTGCTCCTTACATGAGCGATAACGAAGTAGCAAGTAGGTAAGTATGTAGAATCCAATCCAGTTAAAACTCGATGCAGCGGCTAGTACCTATCGAAATATTTTGATCTAGTTACTGTCCTAGACCTAGTTACAAGCGTGTAAATGTTTTAAATATTTCGTTATCTCTACATATTTCTTACGATGGCTAAGCGAAACTATTTAACAATTAACTTGAAACGCTAATTAATTTTATTTTTACCTACGAAGTGAACAATCATCATTGTATTTTTGAATAAATGATTTTTTGTTTAACTTGGCGTGATTTTTGTACCAAAGTTTTTCATTGGTCCTCTGTCTCCATCAGTCGTTCCCGGAATCGAACCGAACACTCCGCCTCCGGTGACCGCGCGAAAGCGGCTGGATGGCTGCGCGTACGCTCCTCTGCCGCGCATGCGTAATGATACCCGAACTTTTCTTTTTTTTATTTGCGGGCCCTAATATCGGTATGGGTTTTTATTAGGAGCTGCTCTGTGAAAGTTTCTATCGGTAGGCCGTATACCAGCGTAGTGTCAAATTCATTGAAAAGAGATTTTATATATGTATTTCATGTCATACAAAAATCAGCTGGTACAAATTGATATTTATAAAGATTTCTTTGATATTATCATTATGTTCACGCTTTAAAACAATCAATAAGATTCTGGATTTTGCATCTGAAAAAAGTCAGACAGAAGAATTTTTAGGTACGAAGAAAAACCCTTCGGGTGTACAGACTAGACTCAAATACCTATGTGCTATGCCCATGTCCAGCAGTGGACTGTTGTGGCTGATGACGATGATGATGCCCTCAGGGTGACCTAGTTTTAAACATCGTTTTATCAATTTTTACCTCAAAGGTCAACAACCTTATTCTAATAATATATTTTCTATGGAACATTTACGCTTGTAATTAGAATTTTTCCGAGAATCCTATCAGTGAATGTTTCAGGTTTCAGTGACAGTAGAGTATTGACGTATATTGCGGTTTCTACACACAAATATTGTAATAGGTATTAATTATTAATGTTATTATGAAATAATCTCGGCTTTTTCCCAACAATGTTTGTGTTATGTTAAGTACTGGCTTTTAGGAATTGATGAGGCTCTAGCAGCTTTTATTTTTCCAGAAAATTGTAAAATGTTACATAGGTAGGTTGGGCCGCAAAACAAGTTGGTATCGATAACGCAACGTTAAAAAAACAGAGATACTTACAATTTTATTATTTAATAAAATAAAAAGTTGCTTATGATGATCTTAATCTTATCATCAAATATATTATATCCAAGATTTTCGTCATTTTGATGGTATTAAGTTAAGCTATAGTGTCAAATTGACACTTGAATACTATACTACTTACACTACTTAGGTATAGTAATAACTACGACCTTTTAGGAAGTATTTTGGGGTTGTATGGGACTACTTAAGACTTCTAATATTTCCCAACCCAACTGACAACATATCGAAAAGTGGCAAAATTAATTTGTAATTGCCAACTCGATTTCACGTCGTAGGAAATATATCTCTCAAGCGATTACTCAACGACTGAGATTAGCGAGAGAATAGTATATTATGCAACGCGGGAATAAAGCAGTGTCTAACGTCACGGGCAGCATATTGAATCCTGAGCGGAATGAAGGATTCTAGGATTAATTCCCGAGCGCAGCGAGGGAATTAAATCTTTAATTCCTGAGCGAAGCGAGGGAATTATGACAAGAATCCTGAATGTAGCGAGGGATTCAAGTCTGCCCAAGGCGAAGACACATTTATTCCCGAGGAGCATACTATATTTTACACACCTACTGCACAGATTACTTAGACGGTGGCAGGCGTCTGTAAGATAATAAAGCTCAGAAATATACCTGATCATATAATATTGATAGATAAATAAATATTGAAAACATACCAGAAGCAACAGATCCGAAAGTCAACTCACACTCACTGAACTACACTTCATGTTCACTTCACAATCCACTACCTACGTATTTTTCCAAAAAAACGAATTGTTCATATTTAACAGGGAAGCCACGTCTTTGCGCGTCTGATTCTGCGGCAACTTTTGCGTCTGTTTTGGCGTCTGTTTCTGCGGCGGCGTCTAAATTGACAGGCCATGACCAATATAGACCAAGAGCATGATGCCGATACACTTGTCTAAAGTTTTGATAATATTAAATAAATGATACCATTTTGAATTAATGATGCCTGTATAGCAAAACAATACCTATTTATTGTTTGTAATCCAGTAGATTACCAATTTAACTTTTTGATGTACATAATTGGAACACATACAAAATGAAGGAGACATTATTTACGAACTATATACTTTTTTATTTAGATTATATTTCGATTGGTAGACGTTTGATAAGTTTTCATTGAGGTTTGCCACACTCCATGCATACGTTTCATCTGTTTCGATGGTCATCATTTATCGCTAGGTTGACTCCTGTACTAAGAAGCCGCGACCAAATGCGCGAATTTATGTAAACATGTCACGTAATGTCAATATATGTCTAATATATGCCATGTCAAAACCATGGACTTATTGCTAATATCAGGACGGAGCACTAGGTATAAAAAATTTGACATTCTAATACAAGTTCATAGGGTGTAGGTAACGCCCTATGAACTTGTATTTTAATATTGAATATGGTCTGCCAGAGCTATCATATAAAAAACGAGTCGAGTGAGATAGAACTCGTATCGAACGAGATACGTGATTTCTTTGTCCCTTTGTAATCGTTCATGTAAGGAGCAGGTAGAGTGAGTGTCAAAGACTCTACGGCTCGTATTTATAAAACGATCTCAAGATTTAGAGCAATATTAAGTTTGGATTTGACAGGTCGTTTTGTACTGAAATGACATTTCTGATACAAACACAAATTAGCTGTCACTTTTGAGAACTGATTATAAATTTCCTACAAGTGTTGAGGGTCGTTTCAGACAGAACTTTATACCGCTATAATGACAGATTGTCAACGTCTCGGTTCTAATACTTGTTTCTACAGGACTATCCGGGAATATAAAGCAGCTGGAACATTCTGTTTTATATCGTTCCCAGTACAGAAGAAACTGGCATAATTATACAGATGACAACAACTAATTTGTTAGTTTAAATTATACCAACAATAACCATATATGTTTAAAATAAAAACTTCCATTACAAAACGTAGAGGCAACTATCCTTATCTAAGCACATGTATCACTAAAGATCTAAACAGAAAAGTATGAGTTGCGCATGCGCATAATATAAGATGAGCTTGCTTACTCGCAGAATTATAATTAAGTATAATGATATTGCGGCTGTGCGTAGACCTTGCTACTGCTTAACGCAGATTTGAGCACGACATGGATGTAAAACTGTGCTGGATAAGCTATAGAAACAAATGAAGTGACTTTTTTCTAATGACCGATTAGTTCTTTGGTGACATACGAGACTAGCTACGTAAATAGGTGCATGCTGGTGATAACAGAAATCTTCCCTAAGAACAGGATAATATTTTTTTATGTAATTACTTATCACAAAGAAGCAAAAATAAGTTAAACAAATTTTTTTTTCTGATAATAGCGTTCTGCTAAATCCCATTACTAAAATAAAATATCTGCTAATCCTACATTGATAAGCATGACCAGAATATTAGACCACTAAGGTAAGGTAGAGCACAGCATGAATTTTATTCGTTTTAGCTATTTTATTTCTAATATTCTGGTCATGCTTATCAATGTAGGATTAGCAGATATTTTATTTTAGTAATGGGATTTAGCAGAACGCTATTATCAGAAAAAAAAAATTTGTTTAACTTATTTTTGCTTCTTTGTGATAAGTAATTACATAAAAAAATATTATCCTGTTCTTAGGGAAGATTTCTGTTATCACCAGCATGCACCTATTTACGTAGCTAGTCTCGTATGTCACCAAAGAACTAATCGGTCATTAGAAAAAAGTCACTTCATTTGTTTCTATAGCTTATCCAGCACAGTTTTACATCCATGTCGTGCTCAAATCTGCGTTAAGCAGTAGCAAGGTCTACGCACAGCCGCAATATCATTATACTTAATTATAATTCTGCGAGTAAGCAAGCTCATCTTATATTATGCGCATGCGCAACTCATACTTTTCTGTTTAGATCTTTAGTGATACATGTGCTTAGATAAGGATAGTTGCCTCTACGTTTTGTAATGGAAGTTTTTATTTTAAACATATATGGTTATTGTTGGTATAATTTAAACTAACAAATTAGTTGTTGTCATCTGTATAATTATGCCAGTTTCTTCTGTACTGGGAACGATATAAAACAGAATGTTCCAGCTGCTTTATATTCCCGGATAGTCCTGTAGAAACAAGTATTAGAACCGAGACGTTGACAATCTGTCATTATAGCGGTATAAAGTTCTGTCTGAAACGACCCTCAACACTTGTAGGAAATTTATAATCAGTTCTCAAAAGTGACAGCTAATTTGTGTTTGTATCAGAAATGTCATTTCAGTACAAAACGACCTGTCAAATCCAAACTTAATATTGCTCTAAATCTTGAGATCGTTTATAAATACGAGCCGTAGAGTCTTTGACACTCACTCTACCTGCTCCTTACATGAACGATTACAAAGGGACAAAGAAATCACGTATCTCGTTCGATACGAGTTCTATCTCACTCGACTCGTTTTTTTATATGATAGCTCTGGCAGACCATATTCAATATTAAAATACAAGTTCATAGGGCGTTACCTACACCCTATGAACTTGTATTAGAATGTCAATTTTTTATACCTAGTGCTCCGTCCTGATATTAGCAATAAGTCCATGGTTTTGACATGGCATATATTAGACATATATTGACATTACGTGACATGTTTACATAAATTCGCGCATTTGGTCGCGGCTTCTTAGTACAGGAGTCAACCTAGCGATAAATGATGACCATCGAAACAGATGAAACGTATGCATGGAGTGTGGCAAACCTCAATGAAAACTTATCAAACGTCTACCAATCGAAATATAATCTAAATAAAAAAGTATATAGTTCGTAAATAATGTCTCCTTCATTTTGTATGTGTTCCAATTATGTACATCAAAAAGTTAAATTGGTAATCTACTGGATTACAAACAATAAATAGGTATTGTTTTGCTATACAGGCATCATTAATTCAAAATGGTATCATTTATTTAATATTATCAAAACTTTAGACAAGTGTATCGGCATCATGCTCTTGGTCTATATTGGTCATGGCCTGTCAATTTAGACGCCGCCGCAGAAACAGACGCCAAAACAGACGCAAAAGTTGCCGCAGAATCAGACGCGCAAAGACGTGGCTTCCCTGTTAAATATGAACAATTCGTTTTTTTGGAAAAATACGTAGGTAGTGGATTGTGAAGTGAACATGAAGTGTAGTTCAGTGAGTGTGAGTTGACTTTCGGATCTGTTGCTTCTGGTATGTTTTCAATATTTATTTATCTATCAATATTATATGATCAGGTATATTTCTGAGCTTTATTATCTTACAGACGCCTGCCACCGTCTAAGTAATCTGTGCAGTAGGTGTGTAAAATATAGTATGCTCCTCGGGAATAA